>JAEIFR010000611.1:0-115908 GCA_018904105.1 Zaprionus tsacasi | reverse complement strand
AAAAATTTTGGAAAAAAACCTAAATTTTGAAAAAAGTTATTAAAATTTTGAAAAAATCATTCAAAGGTTTTTGATCAAAAAATTCTTGATTTTTAAAATTACTAGGACATCGGAAAAAAATTTTAAATTTTGGAAAAAAATTTTTCAAAAACTTCTTTTAAAATTTTCAATTTTATTAAAAAATTCAAAAAATTTTCAAAATTTTGGAAAAAAAAATTACTAAAAAATTTTCAAAAAAATTTTCAAAATTTAAAAAAAAAAAAAATTTTCAAAATTTAATGAAAAAAGAATTTCAAAAAATTTTCAATAACTAAAATTTTCAAAGGACACGGAAAAAAAAATTCTCAAAGTTTTAAAAAAAAAGGATTTTTTTTTTTTAGGAAAAAAAATTTTCACAAAATTTTGAAAAAAAATTTTTCAAATTTTGGAAAAAAGACCTCAAAATTTTTGAAAAAATTTAAAATTTTTGAACTTTTTCAAATTTTGGAAAAATTTTCAAAATTTTGGAAAAAAAAATTTCAGATTTTGGAAAAATAAATTTTTCAAAATTTTTGGAAAAAAATTTTCAAACTAATTGGAAAAAAAAAAATTTTCAAAATTACTGAAAAAAATTTTGGAAAAAAATGTTTCAAGGTTCCAATAACGATCAAAAAATTTTCAAGAGATTAAAAAAATTTCTTTTTTAAAAAATGTTAAAAATTTTGGAAAACAAAATTACTCAAAATTTTTGAAAAAAAAAAATTTCTTCATTTGAAAAAAATTTTTAGTTATGGAAAAAAAAATTTTCAAAATTTTGGAAAAAAGTTATAAAGGATTTTCAAAAAACAAAAAATTTTCAATTTTTTGGTCAAAAATTTTTTCAAAAAAGATATGAGAAAATTTTGGAAAAAAAAATTTTCAAAATTTTTGAAAAACAAAATTTCAAAAATTTAGGAAAAAATTTTTGGAAAAAAATGCTTTTAAAATTTTGGAAAAAAAAAATTTTCAAGGTTACTGGAAAAAAATGTTGGTTAGTTTTTGAAAAAAGTTGCAATCATTTTTTGAAATGTTTCAAAAGAATTTTTGAAAAAAAAATTCACACCTAAATTTTCAGGAAAAAAAGTTTTGGAAGCTCTAAAAAATTTTTTCAAGGTACAGGAAAAACTCAAAAATTTTTGGAAAAAATTTTTCAAAATGTTGGAAAAAAAATATCTTTCAAAAATTTTGAAAATTAAAAAAAAATTTTTAAAATTTTTTCAAAAAATTTTGAAGGGAAAAATCATTCAAAAGATTTTCAAAAATATTTTAAATTTGGAAATCAAAATGTTGAAAATTTTGGAAAAAAAAATTGTCAAAATTTTGAAAAAAAAAAATTTCAAAATTTTGGCAAAAAAAAATTTCAAAATTTTTTTTGGTAAATAAAAGATTTTCAAAATTTGAAAAAAAATGTTTTTCAAAATTTTTGGAAAAAAAAAAATTTTCAAAAATTTTCGAAAAATACTTTTCAAAATGGTTTGGAAAAAAAAATTTTCAAAATTATTTAGAAAACAAAAAATTTTCAAATTTTAATGGTGGAAAAAATTTTCCAAAATTTTGGAAAAAAAAAAAATTAATTTTCAAAAAAAAATTTTCAAGAATTTAAAAAAAAAAAAAATGGTTTTAAAATTTTGTGTTGAAAAAAAAACAAATTTCAAATTTTTGGAAAAAAAAATTTTCAAAAATTTCGAAAAAAATTTTCAAAAATCTAAAACATTTCGAAATTTTGAAAATTTTCAAATTTTCGGAAAAAAAAATTTGTTAAAAAAAAAAATATTAAAAAAAGAAATTTCAAAATTTTCAAAAATTTTTAAAAAAATTCAAAATTTTCAAAATTTTGGAAAAAAAAAATTACAAAAATTTTTTGAAAAAAATTTTTTTTCAAAAAATTTTGGAAAAAAAAAAATGGTTCAAAAATTTGTGAAAAAAAAGTTTTCAAAAAGAAATTTCAAAAAAAAAAAATCTTCAAAAATCTTTGGAAAAAAAAAAAAATTCTCTGAAAAAAATTTTCAAAATTTTTGAAAAAAAAAAATTTTCAAAATTTTTGGAAAAAAAAAATTTTTCAAAAAATGATTTTCGGAAAAAAAAATTTTCAAAAAAAGTAAAAAAAAAAATTTCAAAATGTTGAAAAAAAAAATTTTCAAAATTTTCGAAAAAAAAATTTTGAAAATTTTTGAAAAAAAATTTTCAAGAACAAAAAAATACTTTCAAAATTTTGGAAAAAAAAATTTTAAAAATTTTTTGAAAAAAAAAATTTTTCAAAAAAAATTTTGGAAAAAAAAATTTTGGAAAAAAAGGTTTTTCGGAACACAGTTTTTAAAAAAAAAATTTTCAAGGTGTGGAAAAAAATTTAAAATTTTCGAATTAAAAATTTTCAAAATTTGGAAAAAAAATTTTCAAAATTTTTGGAAAAAAATATTTCAAAAAGTTTTATAAAAAATTTTGGAAAAAAAATTTTCAAAAAAAAAAATTTAAAAATTTTGGAAAAAAAACAAAAATATTCAAAATTTTTGGAAAAAAATAAAATTTGTCAAAAATTTTGGAAAACAAAAAATTTTGGAAAAAAAAATTTTCAAAATTTTGGAAAAAAATATAATTTCAAAATTTTTGGAAAAAAAAATTTTCAAAAAATTTTGAAAAACTTAAAAATAATTAAAATAAAAATTTTCAAAATTTTGGAAAAAGAAATTTTTCAAAATTTGGAAAAAAAAACATTTTTCAAAAAATTTTTAAAAAAAAAAAATTTTCAAAATTTTTGGAAAAAAAAATTTTTTTAAAAATTTTTTGGAAAAAAAAATTTTCAAAATTTTGGAAAAAAAAATTTTTCAAAATTTTTGGAAAAAAAAAATTTTCAAAATTTTTGGAAAAAAATTATCAAAAAATTTCAAAAAAAAAAAAAAAATTTTGGAAAAAAAAAAAAATTTTCAAAAAAAATTTCCAAAAATTTTCAAAATTTTGGAAAAAAATTTTCAAAATTTTTGAAAAAAAATTTTCAAAATTTTTGGAAAAAAAATAAAAATTTCAAAATTTTTGGAAAAAAAAAATTTTCAAAATTTTGGAAAAAAAAAAAATTCAAAAATTTTTGAAAAAAAAATTTTCAAAAAAAAATTTTTCAAAAAAAAATTTTCAAATTTTGGAAAAAAAAAAATTTTCAAAATTTTGGAAAAAAAAATTTTTCAAAATTTTTTGGAAAAAAAAAAAAATTTTCAAAAAATTTAAAAAAAATTTTTCAAAATTTTTGGAAAAAAAATTTTTCAAAATTTTTGGAAAAAAAAAAATTTTCAAAATTTTTAGAAAAAAAAATTTTCAAAAAAAAAAAATTTGAAAAAAAAAAATTTTCAAAAATTTTGAAAAAAAAAAATTTTGGAAAAAAATTTTCAAAATAAAAAAATTCAAAAATTTTCAAAATTTTGGAAAAAAATTTTTCAAAATTTTGGAAAAAAAAATTTTATATTGGAAAAAAATCAAAATAACAAAACTTTAAAAATTTTCTTTCAAAATTTTAAAAAAAAAAAAAAAAAATATAAAAAATTTTTGGAAAAAATAAAAAAAAAATTTTTTCAAAATTTTGGAAAAAAAAATTTTCAAAATTTTTGGAAAAAATTTTCAAAATTTTTGGAAAAAAAAAAAATTTTGAAAATTTTTGAAAAAAATTTCAAAAATTTTGGAAAAAAATTTTTCAAAATTTTGGAAAAAAAAAATTTATCATTCAAATTTGGAAAAAAATTAAACTTTTCAAAAATAAAATCTAAAAAAATTTTTGAAAAAAATTTTCAAAAATGTTGAAAAAAAAATTTTTTTCAAAAATTTTGGAAAAAAAAAATTTTCAAAAGTTTTTCGGAAAATTTTCAAAAATTTGCAAAAAATTCATAAAAAATTTTCAAAATTTTGGAAAAAAAATTTTCAAAATTTGGAAAAAAAAATTTTTCAAAATTTTGGAAAAAAAAAAATTTTCAATATTTTAAAAAAAAAAACAAAAAATTTTGGAAAAAAATTTTCAAAATTTTGGAAAAAAAATTTTCAAAAATTTTCAAAAAAAAAAAATTTTGAAAAAAAAATTTTCAAAAAAAAAAAAATTTTCAAAATTTTGGAAAAAATTCTATAAATTTTGGAAAAAAAACAAAAAAATTTTGAAAAAAACAAAAAATTTTCAAAATTTTGGAAAAAAAAATTTTCAAAATTTTTGGAAAAAAAAATTTTCAAAATTTTTGGAAAAAAAAAAAATTTTGGAAAAAAAATTTAAAATTTTTGGAAAAAAAAAAATTTTCAAAATTTTGGAAAAAATTTTCAAAATTTTGGAAAAAAATTTTCAAAATTTTTGGAAAAAAAAAAAATTTTCAAAAAAATTTCAAAAATTTAAAAAAAAAAAAATTTCAAAAATTTGGAAAAAAAATTTAAAATTTTGGAAAAAAAAAAAAAAATTTTGGAAAAAATAAATTTCAAAAAATTTTGGAAAAAATTTTTCAAAAAATTTGAAAAAAATTTTCAAAATTTTTGGAAAAAAAAATTTTTAAAATTTTGAAAAAAAATTTTCAAAATTTTTGGAAAAAAATTTTCAAAATTTTGAAAAAAAAATTTTCAAAAATTTTGGAAAAAAAAAATTTTTGAAAAAAAAAAATTTTCAAAATTTTTGGAAAAAAAAAAATTTTGGAAAAAAAATTTTCAAAATTTTGGAAAAAAAAAAAATTTTCAAAATTTTTGAAAAAAAAAAATTTTAAAATTTTTGGAAAAAAAAAAAATTTTCAAAATTTTGAAAAAAAATTTTCAAAATTTTGGGGTTGAAAAAATTCAAAAATTTTGAAAAATAAAAAAAAATTTTCAAAATTTTGGAAAAAAAAAATTTTCAAAATTTTGGAAAAAAAATTTTCAAAATTTTGGAAAAAAAAAAATTTTCAAAATTTTGAAAAAAAAATTTTCAAAATTTTGGAAAAAAAATTTTTTGGAAAATTTTTGAAAAAAATTCAAAAAATTTTGGAAAAAAAAAATTTTCAAAAAATAAAAAAAAAAATTTTCAAAATTTTGGAAAAAAAAATTTTCAAAATTTAAAAAAAAATTTTGCAAAAATTAAAAAAAAAATTTCAAAAATTTTAAAAAAAAAAAAAAATTTTGGAAAAAAAATTTTCAAAAAAAAAAATTTTCAAAATTTGAAAAAAAAAATTTTCAAAATTTTTGGAAAAAAAAATTTTCAAAATTTTGGAAAAAAAATTTTCAAAATTTTGGAAAAAAAAAATTTTCAAAATTTTGGAAAAAAAAAATTTTCAAAATTTTGGAAAAAAAAAAATTTCAAAAAAAAAAAAAATTTTCAAAATTTTTTGGAAAAAAAAATTTTCAAAAATTTTGGAAAAAAAAATTCAAAAATTTTTGGAAAAAAAAAAAAATTTTTAAAAATTTTTTAAAAATTTTGAAAAAATTTTAAAATTTTTAGAAAAAATCAAAATTTCAAAATTTTTGAAAAAATTCTAAATTTTGAAAAAAAATTCAAAATTTGGGAAATATCAAATTTTGAAAAAATTATTTGAAAAAACTCCTTCAAAATTTTTTGAAAAAAAAATTTTTCAAAAATTTTGGAAAAAAAAAAATTTTGGAAAAAAAATTTTAAATTTTGGAAAAAAAATTTTCAAAATTTTGGAAAAAAAAAAATTTCAAAAAATTTTCAAAAACTTCAAAAAATTTTCAAGAATTTAAAAAAATTCAAAAATTTCAAAATTTTTGAAAAAAATTTTCAAAATTTTTGGAAAAAAAAAATTTTCAAAATTTTTGGAAAAAAAAAAAATTTCAAAATTTTTGAAAAAAAAATTTTCAAAAATTTTGAAAAAAAATTATTCAAGAATTTGAAAAAAATTTCAAAAATTTGAAAAATTTTGGAAAAAAATTTTCAAAATTTTTTGAAAAAAAAATTTTTCAAAATTTTTGAAAAAAAAAAAATTTCTAAAATTTTGGAAAAAAATTTTAAAATTTTAAAAAAATTCAAAAAATTTTCAAAATTTTTGGAAAAAAAAAATTTCAAAATTTTTGGAAAAAAAAATTTTCAAAATTTTTGAAAAAATTTTCAAAAATTTTGAAAAAAAAATTTTCAAAAAATTTTCAAAATTTATTGGAAAAAAAAATTTTCAAAATTTTGGAAAAAAAATTTTCAAAATTTTTGGAAAAAAAATTTTCAAAATTTTGGAAAAAAAAAATTTTCAAAAAATTTGAAAAAATTTTTAAAATTTTGAAAAAAATTTTAAAAATTTTTGAAAAAAAAATTTTAAAAATTTTGAAAAAAAAAAATTTTAAAAAAATTTTGAAAAAAATTTCAAAAATTTTTGAAAAATTTAAAAAATTCAAAATTTCAAAATTTTGGAAAAAAAATTTTCAAAATTTTGGAAAAATTCAAAAATTTTGAAAATTTTCAAAAAAAAAATTTTAAAAAATTTTGAAAAAAACTCAAAATTTTGAAAATTTTGGAAAAAAATTTTCAAAATTTTTGGAAAAAAAATTTCAAATTTGAAAAAAAAAATTTTGATCAAGAAAAAATTTTCAAAATTTTTGAAAAAAAAATTTTCAAAAAATTTTGAAAAAACAAAATTTTGAAAAAAAATTTTCAAAATTTTTGAAAAAAAATTTTCAAAAATTTTCGGAAAAAAAATTTTAAAAAAAAAAAAAAATTTCAAAAAAATTTTCAAAATTTATGAAAAAAAAAATATTTCAAAATTTTTGGAAAAAAAAATTTTAAAAAATTTCAAAAAAATTTTCAAGAATTTAAAACAAAATTCAAAAACTGTTGAAAACTTTTGGAAAAAAAAATTTTTCAAAATTTTTGGAAAAAAAAAATTTCAAAAAATTTTCAATGACTTCAAAAAATTTTTAATAGTTAAAAAAAATCTCAAAAAATTTTGAAAATTTTTGGAAAAAAAAAATATTCCAAATTTTTGGAAAAAAAAAATTTTTCAAAATTTTTTGAAAAAAAAAAACGTATTGATAATATGCGGTATTTCCAAAAACAAAACAGGTTTGCATACAAAAACCCTGATTTCAGCCGATTGTTCCTATGGCAGCTATATGTTATAGTGGTCCGATTTTGATACAATTTTTGATATAATAAGAATAAGATTTGCCAAATCTTGTTGCAATATCTTGAAAAACAACAAAATTCGTCCGATAGTTTCTATGACAGCTATACGATATATGAATAACTTCTGTGTTATTGGTCCGATCGGATTGTAATTTGGAAAATAAAAATTTTCAAAATTTTTGAAAAATAAAAATTTTCAAAATTTTTGGAAAACAAGAAAGCAAGGCTACCTTCGGCTTGCCGAAGGTTTTATACCCTTGCAGTTGTACACAGCTATATGTAATAGTACTCAGATTTTCATAAAATTGCAACAGGTACCTTCCTTAGGCCGATCGTTGATCGTTATAAGTTATAAAACTTCGATTTTGATGAAACTTTAATATTAAGGACATACTTAGATTTAGATGTGGTAAGCCTGATAGCTATATCTTGAAATATAACGAAAATCGACCGATAGGCTCCATGACAGCTGTACGATATATCAGTCCGATCTGGCCCGTTCCGACTTATTTAATGAAAGCAGAAATAAGAAGCTTGTGAGCCAACTTTTATGAAGATAGCTCAATAACTGGGGGACTAATTTGCGTTGCAAGAGACAGACGGACTGACTGATTGTTCCTATAACAGCTATAGAATATAAACGTCTGAGATATTTAAATGGAAAAAATAAGGGCGGGTTACTGTATAACATTAAAAAGTATTGATAATGTGCTGTATTTCCAAGAACAAAACAGGTTTGCATACAAAAACCCTAATTTCAGCCGATTGTTCCTATGGCAGCTATATGTTATAGTGGTCCGATTTTGATACAATTTTGACAGCACATTAGGAACGTAATAAGAATAAGATTTGCCAAATCTTGTTGCAATATCTTGAAAAACAACAAAAATCGGCCGATAGTTTCTATGACAGCTATACGATATATCGGTCCGATCTGGCTCGTTCCGACTTATTTACAGCTCGCAGCAATAAGAAGCTTATATGCCAAGTTTCATGAAGATAGCTCAAAAACTGAGAGACTAGTTTGCGTTGCAACAGACGGACGGACGGACGGACGGACGGACGGACGGACGGACGGACAGACGGACATCCATTTTTGGACTATGCTGATTCAGAATATATATACTTTATAGGGTCGGAGATGTCTCCTAAGGTGCGTTGCAAACTTCTGGCTAAAATTAATATACCCTCTTCAAGGGTATAAAAAGTGCTTGCCACCGGAGTTGAACCTGCATATCTTGCATATCTAACATAATAAAGCAGACAAAACACGTGGTCACATGGCACTACTATTTCTTTAATATCTTCCATATTTATAGTCCAATCTTACTGAAATTTTCACGAAACGTCCGCAAGATGGTATTTATAACGTATATTAAAAACTGTTACTGTAGAGCTAATATTGCAGCTGAAGTCCATTTTTTTCAATTTATAGGGGCGGGTGGAGGCGTGGCCAAAATCTAAAATAAACTTGATAAGCGTGCAGTAATAACACATATTGTCACAAAATTTGGTAGCTCTAGCTCTTATAATAGCTGAGATCCAGGTGTTCACACGGACGGACGGACAGACAGACGGACAGACGGACAGACGGACGGACGGACAGACGGACAGACGGACATGGCTATATCGACTCGGCTGTTGATACTGATTAAGAATATATATACTTTATGGGGTCGGAGATGTCTCCTTCTGCCTGTTACATACATTTTCGGTTTGAACAAAGTTATAATACCCTTTTACTCCATGAGTAGCGGGTATAAAAACTAAGGACGGGTTACTGTATAACATTAAAAAGTATTGATAATGTGCTGTAACATATTTCCAAGAACAAAACAGGTTTGCATACAAAAACCCTAATTTCAGCCGATTGTTCCTATGGCAGCTATATGTTATAGTGGTCCGATTTTGATACAATTTTTACAGCATATTAGGAACGTAATAAGAATAAGATTTGCCAAATCTTGTTGCAATATCTTGAAAAACAACAAAAATCGGCCGATAGTTTCTATGACAGCTATACGATATATCGGTCCGATCTGGCTCGTTCCGACTTATTTACAGCGCGCAGCAATAAGAAGCTTATATGCCAAGTTTCATGAAGATAGCTCAAAAACTGAGAGACTAGTTTGCGTTGCAACAGACGGACGGACGGACGGACGGACGGACGGACGGACGGACGGACAGACGGACATCCATTTTTGGACTCCTCTGTTTATGCTGATTCAGAATATATATACTTTATAGGGTCGGAGATGTCTCCTAAGGTGCGTTGCAAACTTCTGGCTAAAATTAATATACCCTCTGCAAGGGTATAAAAAAAAAATTTCGAAAAATTTTGAAAAAACAAGAAAGCAAGGCTACCTTCGGCTCGCCGAAGGTTTTATACCCTTGCAGTTGTACACAGCTATATGTAATAGTACTCAGATTTTCATAAAATTGCAATAGGTACCTTCCTTAAGCCGATCGTTGATCGTTATAAGTTATAAAAATTCGATTTTGATGAAACTTTATTATTAAGGACATACTTAGATTTGGATGTGGTAAGCCTGATAGCTATATCTTGAAATATAACGAAAATCGACCGATAGGCTCCATGACAGCTGTGCGATATATAAGTCCGATCTGGCCTGTTCCGACTTATTTAATGAAGGCAGAATTAAGAAGCTTGTGAGCCAACTTTTTTGAAGATAGCTCAATAACTGGGGGACTAATTTGCGTTGCAACAGACAGACGGACTGACTGATTGTTCCTATAACAGCTATGGCATATAAACGTCTGAGATATTTAAATGGAAAAAATAAGGGCGGGTTACTGTATAACATTAACAAGTATTGATAATGTGCGGTATTTCCAAGAACAAAACAGGTTTGCATGCAAAAGCCCTAATTTCAGCCGATTGTTCCTATGGCAGCTATATGTTATAGTGGTCCGATTTTGATACTATTTTGACAGTACATTAGGAACGTAATAAGAATAAGATTTGCCAAATCTTGTTGCAATATCTTGAAAAACAACAAAAATCGGCCGATAGTTTCTATGACAGCTATACGATATATCGGTCCGATCTAGCTCGTTCCGACTTATTTACAGCTCGCAGCAATAAGAAGCTTATATGCCAAGTTTCATGAAGATAGCTCAAAAACTGAGAGACTAGTTTGCGTTGCAACAGACGGACGGACGGACGGACGGACGGACGGACGGACGGACGGACAGACGGACATCCATTTTTGGACTCCTCTGTTTATGCTGATTCAGAATATATATACTTTACAGGGTCGGAGATGTCTCCTAAGGTGCGTTGCAAACTTCTGGCTAAAATTAATATACCCTCTGCAAGGGTATAAAAATGTAAAACAAGAAAGAAAGGCTACCCTCGGCTTGCCGAAGGTTTTATACCCTTGCAGTTGTACACAGCTATATGTAATAGTACTCAGATTTTTATAAAATTGCAACAGGTACCTTCATTAGGCCGATCGTTGATCGTTATAAGTTATAAAACTTCGATTTTGATGAAACTTTATTATTCAGGACATACTTAGATTTGGATGTGGTAAGCCTGATAGCTATATTTGAAATATAACGAAAATCGACCGATAGGCTCCATGACAGCTGTACGATATATCAGTCCGATCTGGCCCAATCCGACTTATTTCAAGAGGGCAGAAATAAGAAGCTTGTGAGCCAACTTTTATGAAGATAGCTCAATAACTGGGGGACTAATTTGCGTTGCAACAGACAGACGGACTGACTGATTGTTCCTATAACAGCTATAGAATATAAACGTCTGAGATATTTAAATGGAAAAACTAAGGGCGGGTTACTGCATAACATTAAAAAGTATTGATAATGTGCGGTATTTCCAAGAACAAAACAGGTTTGCATACAAAAACCCTAATTTCAGCCGATTGTTCCTATGGCAGCTATATGTTATAGTGGTCCGATTTTGATACAATTTTCACAGCACATTAGGAACGTAATAAGAATAAGATTTGCCAAATCTTGTTGCAATATCTTGAAAAACAACAAAAATCGGCCGATAGTTTCTATGACAGCTATACGATATATCGGTCCGATCTGGCTCGTTCCGACTTATTTACAGCTCGCAGCAATAAGAAGCTTATATGCCAAGTTTCATGAAGATAGCTCAAAAACTGAGAGACTAGTTTGCGTTGCAACAGACGGACGGACGGACGGACGGACGGACGGACGGACGGACGGACAGACGGACATCCATTTTTGGACTCCTCTGTTTATGCTGATTCAGAATATATATACTTTATAGGGTCGGAGATGTCTCCTAAGGTGCGTTGCAAACTTCTGGCTAAAATTAATATACCCTCTGCAAGGGTATAAAAAAAAAATTTCGAAAAATTTTGAAAAAACAAGAAAGCAAGGCTACCTTCGGCTCGCCGAAGGTTTTATACCCTTGCAGTTGTACACAGCTATATGTAATAGTACTCAGATTTTCATAAAATTGCAATAGGTACCTTCCTTAAGCCGATCGTTGATCGTTATAAGTTATAAAAATTCGATTTTGATGAAACTTTATTATTAAGGACATACTTAGATTTGGATGTGGTAAGCCTGATAGCTATATCTTGAAATATAACGAAAATCGACCGATAGGCTCCATGACAGCTGTGCGATATATAAGTCCGATCTGGCCTGTTCCGACTTATTTAATGAAGGCAGAATTAAGAAGCTTGTGAGCCAACTTTTTTGAAGATAGCTCAATAACTGGGGGACTAATTTGCGTTGCAACAGACAGACGGACTGACTGATTGTTCCTATAACAGCTATGGCATATAAACGTCTGAGATATTTAAATGGAAAAAATAAGGGCGGGTTACTGTATAACATTAACAAGTATTGATAATGTGCGGTATTTCCAAGAACAAAACAGGTTTGCATGCAAAAGCCCTAATTTCAGCCGATTGTTCCTATGGCAGCTATATGTTATAGTGGTCCGATTTTGATACTATTTTGACAGTACATTAGGAACGTAATAAGAATAAGATTTGCCAAATCTTGTTGCAATATCTTGAAAAACAACAAAAATCGGCCGATAGTTTCTATGACAGCTATACGATATATCGGTCCGATCTAGCTCGTTCCGACTTATTTACAGCTCGCAGCAATAAGAAGCTTATATGCCAAGTTTCATGAAGATAGCTCAAAAACTGAGAGACTAGTTTGCGTTGCAACAGACGGACGGACGGACGGACGGACGGACGGACGGACGGACGGACAGACGGACATCCATTTTTGGACTCCTCTGTTTATGCTGATTCAGAATATATATACTTTACAGGGTCGGAGATGTCTCCTAAGGTGCGTTGCAAACTTCTGGCTAAAATTAATATACCCTCTGCAAGGGTATAAAAATGTAAAACAAGAAAGAAAGGCTACCCTCGGCTTGCCGAAGGTTTTATACCCTTGCAGTTGTACACAGCTATATGTAATAGTACTCAGATTTTTATAAAATTGCAACAGGTACCTTCATTAGGCCGATCGTTGATCGTTATAAGTTATAAAACTTCGATTTTGATGAAACTTTATTATTCAGGACATACTTAGATTTGGATGTGGTAAGCCTGATAGCTATATTTGAAATATAACGAAAATCGACCGATAGGCTCCATGACAGCTGTACGATATATCAGTCCGATCTGGCCCAATCCGACTTATTTCAAGAGGGCAGAAATAAGAAGCTTGTGAGCCAACTTTTATGAAGATAGCTCAATAACTGGGGGACTAATTTGCGTTGCAACAGACAGACGGACTGACTGATTGTTCCTATAACAGCTATAGAATATAAACGTCTGAGATATTTAAATGGAAAAACTAAGGGCGGGTTACTGCATAACATTAAAAAAGTATTGATAATGTGCGGTATTTCCAAGAACAAAACAGGTTTGCATACAAAAACCCTAATTTCAGCCGATTGTTCCTATGGCAGCTATATGTTATAGTGGTCCGATTTTGATACAATTTTCACAGCACATTAGGAACGTAATAAGAATAAGATTTGCCAAATCTTGTTGCAATATCTTGAAAAACAACAAAAATCGGCCGATAGTTTCTATGACAGCTATACGATATATCGGTCCGATCTGGCTCGCTCCGACTTATTTACAGCGCGCAGCAATAAGAAGCTTGTATGCCAAGTTTCATGAAGATAGCTCAAAAACTGAGAGACTAGTTTGCGTTGCAACAGACGGACGGACGGACGGACGGACGGACGGACAGACGGACATCCATTTTTGGACTCCTCTGTTTATGCTGATTCAGAATATATATACTTTATAGGGTCGGAGATGTCTCCTAAGGTGCGTTGCAAACTTCTGGCTAAAATTAATATACCCTCTGCAAGGGTATAAAAATTTTCAAGAATTTAAAACAAAAATCCAAAAAATGTTCAAAATATTTGGAAAAAAAAAATTTTCAAAATTTATGAAAAAAAAAAAATTTTCAAAATTTTTTGGAAAAAAAAATTTTCATAATTTTTGGAAAAAAAAATTGAAAAAAAATTTTCAATAACTTCAAAAAATTTTCAATAATTTAAAAAAAATTCAAAAAATTATCAAAATTTTTGGAAAAAAAAAATTTTCAAATTTTTGGAAAAAAATTTTCAAAATTTTTGGAAAAAAAAAATTTCAAAAAATTTTTAATAGTTAAATAAAAAAATAAAATAATAAAATATTCCAAATTTTTGGAAAAAAAAAATTTTCAAAATTTTTTGAAAAAAAAAAAATTTTCAAAATTTTTGGAAAAAAAAATTTCAAAAAATTTTCAATTTAAAACAAAATTCCAAAAAATTTTTGAAAAAAAAATTTTAAAAATTTTTGGAAAAAAATATTCAAAAATTTTTGGAAAAAAAAAATTCAAATATTTTCAAACATTTTCAAAAACTACAAAAAATTTTCAATAATTTAAAAAAATTTAAAAAATTTTCAAAATTTTTGGAAAAAAAATTTTTCAAAAAATTTTGAAAAAAAATTTCAAAAAATTTTCAAGAATTTAAAAAAATAAAAAAAAAATTTTCAAAATTTTTGGAAAAAAAAATTACAAAAAAATTAAAAAAAAAGTTTCAAAAAATTTCAAAAAATTTCAACAAATTTTTGGAAAAAAAAAAAAAATTTCAAAAAAATGTTCAAATTAAACCAAAAATTCAAAAAATTTCAAAATATAAAAAAAAATTCAAATATTTTCTATAACTCACAAAAATTTTCAATAATTTAAAAAAAAAAAATTTTAAAAAATTTTTGGAAAAAAAATTTTCAAACAATTTTGAAAAAAAAAATTTTCAAAAAAATAAAATTTAAAAAAATAAAAATTTTCAAAATTTTGGAAAAAAAAATTTTAAAAAATTTTGAAAAAAAAAAATCTAAAAAAATTTCAACAAATTTTTGGAAAAAAAAATTTTAAAAAATGTTCAATTTAAACCAAAAATCCAAAAAATTTTCAAAATTCTTGGAAAAAAAAATTTTTCAAAATTTATGAAAAAAAAAAAATTTTAAAAATTTGTGAAAAAAAAAAAATTCAAAATTTTTGGAAAAAAAAAAAATTTCCGAAAAAAAAAATTTTCAAATCAAAAAATTTTTAAAAGTTTAAAAAAAAAAAATTTTGAAAATTTTTGAAAAAAAAAAATTTTGAAAAAAAAAAATGTAAATTTTGAAAAAAAAAAAAAAAGTTTCGGCTTGCCGAAAAAGATTTATAAAATTTTTCAAAAAGTTATACTAAATTATAATATACATATGGATTGCTGGTGGTTTCTTTTTGGAAAAAAAAATTTTCAAAATTTTTGAAAGATCAAAAAATTTGAAAAATTTTGAAAAAAATTTGAAAACATTTTGCAAAAATTTTCAAAACTTTTAAAAATAAAAAAAAAAATTTTCAAAATGTATGGAAGAAGAGATTTTTAAAAGATTTACCATAAAAAAAAATTTCAAAAAATAGTAAAAAAAAAAAATGTTCAAAATTTTGGAAAAAAATTTGAAAAACCTGGATTTATAAAAATATTATAAAAAATTTTTTGAAAAAATCTAAAAAAATTTTAAAAATTTTTGGAAAATTTGAAAAAATTCTCAAAAATTTTGAAAAAAAAAGTTTGAAAAACAGCTATATATTTTTTTGTTTAAAAGCTACGTGTAATAGTCTTAAATCAGAAAAAAAATTTTAAAAT
This sequence comes from Zaprionus tsacasi, assembly GCA_018904105.1. NCBI lineage: Eukaryota > Metazoa > Arthropoda > Insecta > Diptera > Drosophilidae > Zaprionus > Zaprionus tsacasi. The sequence continues at coordinate 100,651 of JAEIFR010000611.1, read as the reverse complement.
TTTGCAAAAAGAACCTTCATAAGCCGATCTTGATCGTTATAAGTTATAAAAAATATTTCGGGGTGAAACTTAGAATTAAAAATACTTAGATTTGGAAAAAAAATGTTCAAAAGATTTTGGAAAAAAAAAATTTTTCGGATTTTTTGGAAAAAAAAAAAAAGATTTTCAAAAATTTTTGAAAAAAAAAATTTTTCAAATCTTTGGAAAAAAAACAAATTTTCAAATTTGAAAAATTGAAAAAAAAGTTTCAAAATTTTGGAAAAAAAAAATTGTAAAAAAAAAAATTTTGGAAAAGCAAAAATGTTCAAGAAGTTGGAAAGAAAAAAATTCTAAGGATTTTGGAAAAGGATTACTAAAATAGTAAAATTTTGGGAAAAAAATTTTCAAAGTTTTACCTGGAAAAAAAGTTCAAATGTTCAAAAATTTCGAAAAAAAAAGTTAAGATTTTCAAAGAATTTTAAAAAATTTTGAAAGAATTTAAAATTTAAAATTTTGGAAAAAAAAATTTTTCAAAATTTTTTGGAAAAAAATTTTTTAAATTTTTGGAAAAAAAATTTTTTAAATTTTTGGAAAAAAAATTTTCAAAAATTTTTGGAAAAAAAATTCACTAAAATTTTTGGAAAAAAAAATTTTCAAATTACTGGAAAAAAAAGGATTATAAGATGTTTTTCAAAGTTAAAAGGATTCAAAAGATAGATGAAACCTTTTATTTTTTCTTGGAAAGAAATTACTCAAATTTTGGAAAAAAAAAAAATTTTTTCAAATTTTGGAAAAAAAAATTCAAAAATTTTGGAAAAGAATACTGATTTTGGAAAAAAAAAAAATTTTCAAAAAATTTTCGGAAAAAAATTTCAAAATTTTTTTGAAAAAAAATTTTCAAAATTTTGGAAAAAAAAAAATTGTTCAAAGTTTGGAATCAGAAAAAATAACTTCAAGGCAATTTTCAGGGTTAAAAGATTAAAATTTTCAAAAGTACTGGTTCAAAACTTCAAAATTTCAAAATTTTGGAAAAAAAAATTTTCAAAATTTTTGGAAAAAAAAAAATTTCAAAAATTTTTCGGAAAAAAACTTTTCAAGATTTTCGGAGAAAAAAAATTTTCAAGAATTTTGGGGGAAAAAAAAAAATTCAAAAGTTTTCAAAAGTTTGGAAAAAAAAAAATCAAATTTTTCGAAAATTTAAAAATTTGAATCCACCAAATCATTTGGGGAAAAAAAATTTATTCTAAAAAAATTTTTGGAAAATTGGAAAAAAATTTTATTTTCAAAATTTTGGAAAAAAAAATCAGGGTTCAAAAAGTTCGGAAAAAAAAATTTTTCAAAATGTTGGAAAAAAAAATTTTCTTTTAAAATTTTGGAAAAAAAATATTTCAAAAATTTGAAAAACTTTAAAATTTACAAGAATTAAGAAAAAAAGTCAAAATTTTTCAAAATTTTGTTGAAAAAAAAAATTTTCAAAAAAAATTTTGGGAAAAAAAAAAATTTCTCTAAACATTTTCGTTGGAAGAGAAAAATAAGGAATTTTTTAAAAGGTTTGGAAAAAAAAGGCAAATTTTCGAAAAACGTTATTGGCAAAATTTTGGAAAAAAATTTTCAGATTTTGGATTTTGGAAAAAAATTTCTTTTTAAAATTTGCAAAAACTAAAATTTCAATTTTCAAAATCAATAAATTAAATTTCAAAAATTTTTTAGAATTTACGAAAATTACTGGAAAAAAAATATTTTAAAATTTTGGAAAAAAAAAATTAAATTTCAAAGAATGTTACAATAACTTCCAAAATTTTCAAAATTTAAAAAAAAAAACTAAATTTCAAAATTTTTAAAAAATTTGGAAAAAAAAATTTTCAAAATTCCTGGAAAAAAAATTTTCAAAATTTTGGAAAAAAAAAAAATTTTCAAAAAAATTTTTTTTCGGGAAAAAAAAAATTTTCAAAATGTTCAATAACTAAAAAAAATTTTTTCAAATTTTTTAAAAAAATAAATCTTAAAAAATTACTAGGAAAAAAAAATTTTTCAAATTTTCTGGAGAAAAAATGTTTCAAATTTTTTTTGAAAATAAAAAAAATTTTAAAAATTTTTGGAAAAAAAAAATTTTCAAAAATTTTTGGAAAAAAAAATTTCAAAAATTTTTTGGAAAAAAAATTTTTCAAAATTTTCAATAACTTCAAAAAATTTTCAAGAATTTAAAAAAAAGTCAAAAAATTTTCAAAATTTTTGGAAAAAAAAATTTTCAAAAAATTTTGGAAAAAAAAAATTTTTTAAATTTTTGGAAAAAAAAAATTTCAAAAATTTTCGGAAAAAAAAAATTTTCAAAATTTTGAAATAAAAAAAAAAAAATTTTGAAAAAAAAAAATTTTTTGAAAAAAAAAATTTTTTTGAAAATTTTTGGAAAAAAAAAATTTTCATAATTTTGGAAAAAAAAAATTTTCAAAATTTTTGGAAAAAAAAATTCAAAAAATTTTGAAAAAATAAATATCAAAAAAATTTTCAAGAATTTAAAAAAAATTCAAAAAATGTTAAACATTTTTGGAAAAAAAAATTTTCAATATTTTTGGAAAAAAAAATTGTCACAAAATTTTCAAAAACTTCAAAAAAAATGTTCAATAACTTAAAAAAATTCAAAACATGTTGAAAATTTTTAGAAAAAAATTTTTTTTAAATATGTGGAAAAAATTTTTTAAATTTTTGGAAAAAAAAAATTTTCAAACGTTTTTGAAAAAAAAAAAAAAATTTTTCAAAATTTTTGGATAAAAAAATATTTTCAAAAATTTTTGGAAAAAAAATTTTCAAAATTTTTGGAAAAAAAAAATTTTCAAAATTTTTGGAAAAAAAAATTTTCAATATTTTTGGAAAAAAAAAATTTTCAAAATTTTTTGGAAAAAAAAATTTTCAAAAATTTTGGAAAAAAAAATTTTCAAAATTTTTTGAAAAAAATTTTCAAAATTTTTGGAAAAAAAAATTTTCAAAAATTTTGGAAAAAAATTTTAAAAATTTTGGAAAAAAAAAAATTTTCAAAATTTTTAGAAAAAAAAATTTTTCAAAATTTTGGAAAAAAATTTTTAAAATTTTCAATAACTTCAAAAAATTTTCAAGAATTTAAAAAAATTCAAAAAATTTTCAAAATTTTTGGAAAAAAAAAAAATTTTAATTTTTTTTTTTTCAAAGCTTTTGGAAAAAAAAAAAAATTTTCAAAATTTTGGAAAAAAAAATTTTTTTTTCAAACCTTTTTCGGAAAAAAAGTGCACAAAATTTTGGAAAAAAATTCCAAAATTGTTGGAAAAAAAAATTTTCAAAGATTTTTTTGGAAAAAAAAAAATTTCAAAAATTTTCGGAAAAAAAATTTTTTCAAGATTACTGGAAAAAATAGATTTTTCAAAAATTTTGGAAAAAAAAAAAAAATTTTCAAAATTTTGGAAAAAAAATTTTTCAAAATTTGTTCGGAAAAAAAAAAATTTTGGAAAAATTTTGGAAAAAATTTTGGAAAAAAAATCTATTAAAAATTTTCAATAAAAAAAATTTTCAAAATTTTTAAAAAAAGTCATTTCCAAAATTTTTTGAAAAAATTGCAAAAAAAAAAATTAAAAATTTTGAAAAAAAAATTTTCAAAATTTTCGGAAAAATTCTTAAAACTTTGTGGAAAAAATTTTTAAAATTTTTTTTGAAAAAATTTTAAAAATTTCAAATTTTTGGAAAAAAATTATTTCAAAATTTTGGAAAAAAAAATTTCAAATTTGAAAAAAAAATTTTCTGACAATTTCGAAAAACTCTCAAAAAATTTTGTTAAAAAAAAATTCAAAAATTTTCAAATTTTGGAAAAAAAAATTTCTCAAAAATGGAAAATCAAAATTTTGGAAAAAAATTTCAAAACTTGCTTAAAAATTTAAAAAAATCTTCAAAATTTTTTTGGAAAAAAAAATCTTTCAATGTCCTTGCAATAACTAAAACGTTTGAAAAAATCAAAAAACCTTAAAAAAATAATTAAAAAAAAATTGTCCAAAACTCAAAAAACTTTTAAAAATTTTATGGAAAAATGTTTCAATTAATTAGCTGAAAAAGCGTACCAAAATTAAAAAAAATTTTATTCAAAAAATCTTTAAAATTTTGTTCAGTAAATTACAGATAAAAGTTACACATAGATTCTTGGAAAAATTATAATTTTTGGAAAAATAAATTTTCAAAATTTTGAGAAAAAAAAAAAATTTTGAAAAATTTGGAAAAAAAATTTTCGAAAAATTTTTAAAAAAAAAAAATATTCTTCAAAAAATCTAGTCGATAATAAAAAAATTTTAAAAATTTTGCCAATAAAAAATTTTCAAAGACGTTTCGAAAAAAAATTTCAAAATTTAAAAAAAAATTCTTTCCTGAATTTTTGAAAAAATTTCAAAATTTTGGAAAAAAAAATTTTAGAAAATTTTTGGAAAAAAAATTTTTAAAAAATTTTGGAAAAAAATTTCAAAATTTAAAAAACTTCAAAATTTGAAAATTTTGAGGTAAATTTTAAAATTTAGAAAAAAAAAAATTTTCGCAAAAACTTTCACCTTAGACTTCTTGAAAAAAGATAAATTTACCGCTTTTGAGGTATAAAAAAATTCCCGAAAAAAACTTTCAAAAACTTCGGAAAAAATTTTTAATAGTTATTGGAAAAAAAAAATTTTCAAAAAAAAAATTTTTGATTAAAAAAATTTCAAAAAATTTTTGGAAAAAAAATTTTCAATATTTTTGGAAAAAAACTTCAAAAAAGTTTGGAAAAAAAAATTTCAAAAAATTTTCAAATTTAAAACAAAAATCCAAAAAATTTTCAAAATTCTTGGAAAAAAAAATTTTCAAAATTTATGAAAAAAAAAATGTTCAAAATTTTTAGAAAAAAAAATTTCAAAAAAGTTTTCAAGAATTTAAAAAAAAATTCAAAAACTGTTGAAAACTTTTGGAAAAAAAAATTTTTTCGAAATTTTTGGAAAAAAAAAATTTTCAAAAAATTTTCAATAACTTCAAAAAATTTTTAATAGTTAAAAAAAATCTCAAACAATTTTGAAAATTTTTGGAAAAAAAAAATATTCCAAATTTTTGAAAAAAAATTTTTTAAATTTTTTGAAAAAAAAATTTCAAAATTTTTGGAAAAAAAAAATTTTCAAAAAAATTTTTCAATTATAAAAAAAAAAAATCCAAAAAAAATTTTGGAAAAAAATTTTTAAAAATTAAAATATTTCAAAAATTTTTGGAAAAAAAAATTCAAAAATTTTCAATAACTTCAAAAAATTTTCAATAATTTAAAAAAAATTCAAAAAATTTTTAAAATTTTTGAAAAAAAATTTCAAAAAATTTTGAAAAAAATTTCAAAAAATTTTCAAGAATTAAAAAAAAATTCAAAAAATTTTCATAATTTTTGGAAAAAAATATTACAAAAAATTTAAAAAAAAAAATTTCAAAAAATTTCAACAAATTTTTGGAAAAAAAAAAATATTCAAAATTTGTGGAAAAAAAATTTTTCAAAATTTTGGAAAAAAAAAAATGTTCAATTTAAACCAAAAATCCAAAAAATTTTCAAAATTCTTGGAATAAAAAATTTTTTCAAAATTTATGAAAAAACAAGAAAGCAAGGCTACCTTCGGCTTGCCGAAGGTTTTATACCCTTGCAGTTGTACACAGCTATATGTAATAGTATTCAGATTTTCATAAAATTGCAACAGGTACCTTCATTCGGCCGATCGTTGATCGTTATAAGTTATAAAACTTCGATTTTGATGAAACTTTATTATTAAGGACATACTTAGATTTGGATGTGGTAAGCCTGATAGCTATATCTTGAAATATAACGAAAATCAACCGATAGGCTCCATGACAGCTGTACGATATATCAGTCCGATCTGGCCCGTTCCGACTTATTTAATGAAGGCAGAAATAAGAAGCTTGTGAGCCAACTTTTATGAAGATAGCTCAATAACTGGGGGACTAATTTGCGTTGCAACAGACAGACGGACTGACTGATTGTTCCTATAACAGCTATAGAATATAAACGTCTGAGATATTTAAATGGAAAAACTAAGGACGGGTTACTGTATAACATTAAAAAGTATTGATAATGTGCTGTATTTCCAAGAACAAAACAGGTTTGCATAAAAAACCCTAATTTCAGCCGATTGTTCCTACGGCAGCTATATGTTATAGTGGTCCGATTTTGATACAATTTTGACAGCACATTAGGAACGTAATAAGAATAAGATTTGCCAAATCTTGTTGCAATATCTTGAAAAACAACAAAAATCGGCCGATAGTTTCTATGACAGCTATACGATATATCGGTCCGATCTGGCTCGTTCCAACTTATTTACAGCGCGCAGCAATAAGAAGCTTATATGCCAAGTTTCATGAAGATAGCTCAAAAACTGAGAGACTAGTTTGCGTTGCAACAGACGGACGGACGGACGGACGGACGGACGAAAAAACGGACATCCATTTTTGGACTCCTCTGTTTATGCTGAGATTCAGAATATATATACTTTATAGGGTCGGAGATGTCTCCTAAGGTTGCGTTGCAAACTTCTGGCAAAATTAATATACCCTCTGCAAAAAAAATTTTTAAAAAAATTTTTTTTGTGAAAAAAAAGAATTTCAAAATTTTTGGAAAAAAAAATTTCAAAAAATTTTCAATAACTTCAAAAAATTTTTAATAGTTTAAAAAAACTCAAAAATTTTGAAAATTTTTGGAAAAAAAAAAATATGAGATAATTTTGGAAAAAAACAAGAAAGCAAGGCTACCTTCGGCTTGCCGAAGGTTTTATACCCTTGCAGTTATACTAAATATAATATACATATGGATTGCTGGTGGTTTCTGTTTGCATACCCTGCTTTCAGCCGATTGTTCATATCATTTTATAGTGATCCGATTTTGATACAATTTTGACAGCACATTAAGAACGTAATAAGATTTGCCAAATCTTGTTGCAATATCTTGAAAAATAACGAAAATCGACCGAATGTAGGAAGTCGAGATTTTTAACTGATTACCATTAAGGTAATGAATCAAACACCTGCATCGAAAAAAAAAATGTACCTACCTTTAATGCTTTTGTATATTACCTGGATTTCTTATTACAAAATATTATGAGGAAATGTCTTTGTGTAAAGGATCTAATGGTCATAAAATCTAAATTTGAAAAGTTCTCATTCTAAAATGCGTTTGAATAACAGCTATATGATTTTTTGTTTAACAGCTACGTGTAATAGTCTTACTCAGATTTCTATAAAATTGCAAAAAAAACCTTCATTAGGCCGATCGTTGATCGTTATAAGTTATAAAACTTCGATTTTGGTGAAACTTTATTATTAAGGATATACTTAGATTTGGATGTGGTAAGCATGATAGCTATATCTTAATATATAACGAAAATCGGCCGATAGGCTCCATGACAGCTATACGATATATCAGTCCGAACTGGCCCCAATCCCGACTTATTTAAAGAGGGCAGAAATAAGAAGCTTGTGAGCCAACTTTTATGAAGATAGCTCAATAACTGGGGGACTAATTTGCTTTGCAAGAGACAGACGAACTGACTAATTGTTCCTATAACAGCTATAGAATATAAACGTCTGAGATATTTAAATGGAAAAAATAAGGGCGGGTTACTGTATAACATTAAAAAGTATTGATAATGTGCTGTATTTCCAAGAACAAAACAGGTTTGCATACAAAAACCATAATTTCAGCCGATTGTTCCTATGGCAGCTATATGTTATAGTGGTCCAATTTTTATACAATTTTGACAGCACATTAGGAACGTAATAAGAATAAGATTTCCCAAATCTTGTTGCAATATCTTGAAAAACAACAAAAATCGGCCGATAGTTTCTATGACAGCTATACGATATATCGGTCCGATCTGGCTCGCTCCGACTTATTTACAGCGCGCAGCAATAAGAAGCTTGTATGCCAAGTTTCATGAAGATAGCTCAAAAACTGAGAGACTAGTTTGCGTTGCAACAGACGGACGGACGGACGGACGGACGGACGGACGGACGGACGGACAGACGGACATCCACTTTTGGACTCCTCTGTTTATGCTGATTCAGAATATATATACTTTATAGGGTCGGAGATGTCTCCTAAGGTGCGTTGCAAACTTCTGGCTAAAATTAATATACCCTCTGCAAGGGTATACAAATTTTCAAAATTTTTGGAAAAACAAGAAAGCAAGGCTACCTTCGGCTTGCCGAAGGTTTTATACCCTTGCAGTTGTACACAGCTATATGTAATAGTATTCAGATTTTCATAAAATTGCAACAGGTACCTTCATTCGGCCGATCGTTGATCGTTATAAGTTATAAAACTTCGATTTTGATGAAACTTTATTATTAAGGACATACTTAGATTTGGATGTGGTAAGCCTGATAGCTATATCTTGAAATATAACGAAAATCGACCAATAGGCTCCATGACAGCTGTACGATATATCAGTCCGATCTGGCCCGTTCCGACTTATTTAATGAAGGCAGAAATAAGAAGCTTGTGAGCCAACTTTTATGAAGATAGCTCAATAACTGGGGGACTAATTTGCGTTGCAACAGACAGAATATAAACGTCTGAGATATTTAAATGGAAAAACTAAGGACGGGTTACTGTATAACATTAAAAAGTATTGATAATGTGCTGTATTTCCAAGAACAAAACAGGTTTGCATACAAAAACCCTAATTTCAGCCGATTGTTCCTATGGCAGCTATATGTTATAGTGGTCCGATTTTGATACAATTTTGACAGCACATTAGGAACGTAATAAGAATAAGATTTGCCAAATCTTGTTGCAATATCTTGAAAAACAACAAAAATCGGCCGATAGTTTCTATGACAGCTATACGATATATCGGTCCGATCTGGCTCGTTCCGACTTATTTACAGCGCGCAGCAATAAGAAGCTTATATGCCAAGTTTCATGAAGATAGCTCAAAAACTGAGAGACTAGTTTGCGTTGCAACAGACGGACGGAACGGACGGACGGAACGGACGGACGGACAGACGGACAAACGGACATCCATTTTGGACTCCTCTTGTTTATGCTGATTCAGAATATATATACTTTATAGGGTCGGAGATGTCTCCTAAGGTGCGTTGCAAACTTCTGGCTAAAATTAATATACCCTCTGCAAGGGTATAAAAAAATTCAAAATTTTTGGAAAAAAAAAATTTTTCGAAATTTTTGGAAAAAAAAAATTTCAAAAAATTTTTCATAACTTCAAAAAATTTGCAATAATTTAAAAAAAAATTTCAAAATTTTTGGAAAAAAAAATTTTAAAAAATGTTGAAAAAAAATTTCAAAAAATTTTCAATAATTTAAAAAAAAATCAAAATATATTGAAAATTTTTGGAAAAAAAAATTTTTCAAAATTTTTGATAACAAAAACATTTCAAAATTTTTGGAAACAAAAAATTTTCAAAATATTTGGAAAAAAAATTTTTCAAAATTTATTGGAAAAAAAATTTTTTAAAATTTTTGAGAATACAAATTTTTTAAATTTTTGGAAAATAAAAATTTTCAAAATTTTTGGAAAAAAAAAAATTTTGAAAAAAAAAAAAAATTTTAAAAAAATTTAAAAAAATTTTCAAGAATTTAAAACAAAATACCAAAAAATTTTCAAAATTTTTGGATAAAAAAATTTTCAAAATTATTGGAAAAAAAAATATTCAAAAATTTTTGGAAAAAGAAAATTTCAAATATTTTCAATAACTTCAAAAAATTTTCAATAATTTAAAAAAAATTTAAAAAATTTTCAAAAATTTTGAAAAAAAATTTCAAAAAATTTCAAAAAATTTTCAAGAATTTAAAAAAAATTCAAAAAATTTTCAAAATTTATGAAAAAAAAAAAAATTTTTAAATTTTTGGAAAAAAAATTTCAAAAAATTTTCAAAAATTTCAAAAAAAATTCAAAAACTGTTGAAAACTTTTGGAAAAAAAAAATTTTTTCCAAATTTTTTGAAAAAAAAAATTTTTCAAAATTTTTGGAAAAAAATATTTCAAAAAATTTTGGAAAAAAATTTTCAAAAATTTTAAAAAAAAAAATTTTAAAATTTTAAAAAAAAAAAATTTTGAAAATTTTTGGAAAAAAAAAAAAATTCGAAAATTTTTGGAAAAAAAAAAATTTCAAAATTTTTGGAAAAAAAAAATTCAAAATTTATGGAAAAAAAATTTTTCAAAATTTTTGAAAAAAAAAAATTTTCAAAAAATTTGCATAACTTCAAAAAATTTTCATTAATTTAAAAAAATTTTCAAAATTTTTGGAAAAAAAAATTTCAAAAAATTTTGAAAAAAAAATTCAAAAAATTTTCAATAATTTAAAAAAAAAATCAAAATATTTTGAAAATTTTTGGAAAAAAAAAAATTTCAAAATTTTTGAAAAAAAACACATTTCAAAATTTTTGGAAACAAAAAGTTTCAAAATTTTTGGAAAAAAAAATTTTCAAAATTTTTGGAAAAAAAAAATTTCAAAAAATTTTGAAAAAAAAATTTCAAAAAATTTTCAAGAATTAAAAAAAACATTCAAAAAATTTTCAAAATTTTTGGAAAAAAAAAAAATTTTCAAAAAATTTTGGAAAAAAAAATTTTCAAAATGTTTGGAAAAAAAAATATTCAAACTTTTTGGAAAAAAAAAATTTTTCAAAAATTTTTGGCAAAAAAAAATTTTCAAAATTTTTCGACAAAAAAAATATTCAAAATTTTTGGAATAAAAAAATTCTCAAAATTTTTGGAAAAAAAATGTTGAAAAACAAACTTTCAAAAAATTTTCAAAAATTTCAAAAAAATTTTTGGAAAAAAAAAATTTTCAAAATTTTTGAAAAAAAAAACATTTCAAAATCTTTGGAAAAAAAATTTTCAAAATTTTTAGAAAGAAAAAATTTCAAACTTTTTGGAAAAAAAAAATTTTCAAAAATTGTTGGAAAAAAAAAATTCCAAATATTTTGAGAAAAAAATTTCAAAAAATTTTCAATAATATAAAAAAAATTCAAAAAATTTTCAAAATTTTTGGAAAAAAAAATTTAAAAAAAATTTTGAAAAAAAATTAAAAAAATTTAAAAAAAAAATTAAAAAATTTTCAAGAATTTAAAAAAAAATCGAAAACTGTTGAAAACTTTTGGAAAAAAAAAGATTTTCAAAATTTTTTGATAAATAAAAAATTTTCAAAATTTTTGGAAAAAAATATTCAAAAAATTTTCAAAAACTTCAATAAATTTTTAATAGTTAAAAAAAAAAATTCAAAAAATTTTTTTGGAAAAAAAAAATTTTCAAAATTTTTGGAAAAAAAAATTTTCAAAAATGTTTGGAAAAAAAAAATTTCAAAAAATTTTCAATTTAAAACAAAAATCCAAAAAATGTTCAAAATTTTTGGAAAAAACAAATTTTCAAAATTTATGAAAAAAAATTTTCAAAATTTTTGGAAAAAAAAATTTTAAAAAATTTCAAAAAAAATTTTCAAGAATTTAAAACAAAATTCAAAAACTGTTGAAAACTTTTGGAAAAAAAATTTTTTCAAAATTTTTGGAAAAAAAAAAATTTCAAAAAATTTTTAATAGTTAAATAAAAAAATAAAATAATAAAATATTCCAAATTTTTGGAAAAAAAAAATTTTCAAAATTTTTTGAAAAAAAATTTTCAAAATTTTTGGAAAAAAAAAATTTCAAAAAATTTTCAATTTAAAAAAAAAAATCCAAAAAATTTTTGAAACAAAAAATTTTAAAAATTTTTGGAAAAAAAATATTCAAAAATTTTTGGAAAAAAAAAATTCAAATATTTTCTATAACTACAAAAAATTTTCAATAATTTAAAAAAAATTTAAAAAATTTTTGGAAAAAAAATTTCAAACAATTTTGAAAAAAAAATTCAAAAAATTTTCAAGAATTTAAAAAAAATTCAAAAAATTTTCAAAATTTTTGGAAAAAAAAATTTTACAAAAAATTTTGAAAAAAAACACTTTCAAAAAAATCAACAAATTTTTGAAAAAAATAAATTTCAAAAAATTTTCAATTTAAACCAAAAAATCCAAAAAATTTCAAAATTCTTGGAAAAAAAATTTCAAAATTTATGAAAAAAAAAAAAAAAGAAGTCCCCCTTCGGCTTGCCGAAGGTTTTATACCCTTTGCAGTTATACTAAATATAATATACATATGGATTGCTGGTGGTTTCTGTTTGCATACCCTGCTTTCAGCCGATTGTTCATATCATTTTATAGTGATCCGATTTTGATACAATTTTGACAGCACATTAAGAACGTAATAAGATTTGCCAAATCTTGTTGCAATATCTTGAAAAATAACGAAAATCGACCGAATGTAGGAAGTCGAGATTTTTAACTGATTACCATTAAGGCAATGAATCAAACACCTGCATCGAAAAAAAATAAATGTACCTTTTTTATGCTTTTGTATATACCTGGATTTCTTATACAAAATATTATGAGGAAATGTCTTTGTGTAAAGGATCTTATGGTCATAAAATCTAAATTTGAAAAGTTCTCATTCTAAAATGCGTTTGAATAACAGCTATATGATTTTTTGTTTAACAGCTACGTGTAATAGTCTTACTCAGATTTCTATAAAATTGCAAAAAGAACCTTCATTAGGCCGATCGTTGATCGTTATAAGTTATAAAACTTCGATTTTGGTGAAACTTTATTATTAAGGATATACTTAGATTTGGATGTGGTAAGCATGATAGCTATATCTTAATATATAACGAAAATCGGCCGTTAGGCTCCATGACAGCTATACGATATATCAGTCCGAACTGGCCCAATCCGACTTATTTAAAGAGGGCAGAAATAAGAAGCTTGTGAGCCAACTTTTATGAAGATAGCTCAATAACTGGGGGACTAATTTGCTTTGCAAGAGACAGACAAACTGACTAATTGTTCCTATAACAGCTATAGAATATAAACGTCTGAGATATTTAAATGGAAAAAATAAGGGCGGGTTACTGTATAACATTAAAAAGTATTGATAATGTGCTGTATTTCCAAGAACAAAACAGGTTTGCATACAAAAACCCTAATTTCAGCCGATTGTTCCTATGGCAGCTATATGTTATAGTGGTCCGATTTTGATACAATTTTGACAGCACATTAGGAACGTAATAAGAATAAGATTTGCCAAATCTTGTTGCAATATCTTGAAAAACAACAAAAATCGGCCGATAGTTTCTATGACAGCTATACGATATATCGGTCCGATCTGGCTCGCTCCGACTTATTTACAGCGCGCAGCAATAAGAAGCTTGTATGCCAAGTTTCATGAAGATAGCTCAAAAACTGAGAGACTAGTTTGCGTTGCAACAGACGGACGGACGGACGGACGGACGGACGGACGGACAGACGGACATCCATTTTTGGACTCCTCTGTTTATGCTGATTCAGAATATATATACTTTATAGGGTCGGAGATGTCTCCTAAGGTGCGTTGCAAACTTCTGGCTAAAATTAATATACCCTCTGCAAGAGTATAAAAAATTTTCAAAATTTTTGGAAAAAAAAAAACATTTCAAAATCTTTGGAAAAAAAATTTTCAAAATTTTTAGAAAGAAAAAATTTCAAACTTTTTGGAAAAAAAAAATTTTCAAAAATTGTTGGAAAAAAAAAATTCCAAATATTTTGAGAAAAAAATTTCAAAAAATTTTCAATAATATAAAAAAAATTCAAAAAATTTTCAAAATTTTTGGAAAAAAAAATTTTAAAAAAATTTAAAAACAAGAAAGCAAGGCTACCTTCGGCTTGCCGAAGGTTTTATACCCTTGCAGTTGTACACAGCTATATGTAATAGTACTCGGATTTTCATAAAATTGCAACAGGTACCTTCCTTGGGCCGATCGTTGATCGTTATAAGTTATAAAACTTCGATTTTGATGAAACTTTATTATTAAGGACATACTTAGATTTGGATGTGGTAAGCCTGATAGCTATATCTTGAAATATAACGAAAATCGACCGAAAGGCTCCATGACAGCTGTACGATATATCAGTCCGATCTGGCCTGTTCCGACTTATTTAATGAAGGCAGAATTAGGAAGCTTGTGAGCCAACTTTTATGAAGATAGCTCAAAAACTGAGAGACTAGTTTGCGTTGCAACAGACGGACGGACGGACGGACGGACGGACGGACAGACGGACATCCATTTTTGGACTCCTCTGTTTATGCTGATTCAGAATATATATACTTTATAGGGTCGGAGATGTCTCCTAAGGTGCGTTGCAAACTTCTGGCTAAAATTAATATACCCTCTGCAAGAGTATAAAAATTTTCAAAATTTTTGGAAAAAAGAAAACATTTCAAAATCTTTGGAAAAAAAATTTTCAAAATTTTTAGAAAGAAAAAATTTCAAACTTTTTGGAAAAAAAAAATTTTCAAAAATTGTTGGAAAAAAAAAATTCCAAATATTTTGAGAAAAAATTTCAAAAAATTTTCAATAATATAAAAAAAAATTCAAAAAATTTTCAAAATTTTTGGAAAAAAAAATTTTTAAAAAAATTTAAAAACAAGAAAGCAAGGCTACCTTCGGCTTGCCGAAGGTTTTATACCCTTGCAGTTGTACACAGCTATATGTAATAGTACTCGGATTTTCATAAAATTGCAACAGGTACCTTCCTTGGGCCGATCGTTGATCGTTATAAGTTATAAAACTTCGATTTTGATGAAACTTTATTATTAAGGACATACTTAGATTTGGATGTGGTAAGCCTGATAGCTATATCTTGAAATATAACGAAAATCGACCGAAAGGCTCCATGACAGCTGTACGATATATCAGTCCGATCTGGCCTGTTCCGACTTATTTAATGAAGGCAGAATTAAGAAGCTTGTGAGCCAACTTTTATGAAGATAGCTCAATAACTGGGGGACTAATTTGCGTTGCAACAGACAGATGGACTGACTGATTGTTCCTATAACAGCTATAGCATATAAACGTCTGAGATATTTAAATGGAAAAAATAAGGGCGGGTTACTTTATAACATTAAAAAGTATTGATAATGTGCGGTATTTCCAAGAACAAAACAGGTTTGCATGCAAAAACCCTAATTTCAGCCGATTGTTCCTATGGCAGCTATATGTTATAGTGGACCGATTTTGATACAATTTTGACAGCACATTAGGAATGTAATAAGAATAAGATTTGCCAAATCTTGTTGCAATATCTTGAAAAACAACAAAAATCGGCCGATAGTTTCTATGACAGCTATACGATATATCGGTCCGATCTGGCTCGTTCCGACTTATTTACAGCTCGCAGCAATAAGAAGCTTATATGCCAAGTTTCATGAAGATAGCTCAGAAACTGAGAGACTAGTTTGCGTTGCAACAGACGGACGGACGGACGGACGGACGGACGGACGGACGGACGGACGGACAGACGGACATCCATTTTTGGACTCCTCTGTTTATGCTGATTCAGAATATATATACTTTATAGGGTCGGAGATGTCTCCTAAGGTGCGTTGCAAACTTCTGGCTAAAATTAATATACCCTCTGCAAGGGTATAAAAAACAAGAAAGCAAGGCTACCTTCGGCTTGCCGAAGGTTTTATACCCTTGCAGTTGTTCACAGCTATATGTAATAGTACTCGGATTTTCATAAAATTGCAACAGGTACCTTCCTTAGGCCGATCGTTGATCGTTATAAGTTATAAAACTTCGATTTTGATGAAACTTTATTATTAAGGACATACTTAGATTTGGATGTGGTAAGCCTGATAGCTATATCTTGAAATATAACGAAAATCGACCGAAAGGCTCCATGACAGCTGTACGATATATCAGTCCGATCTGGCCTGTTCCGACTTATTTAATGAAGGCAGAATTAAGAAGCTTGTGAGCCAACTTTTATGAAGATAGCTCAATAACTGGGGGACTAATTTGCGTTGCAACAGACAGATGGACTGACTGATTGTTCCTATAACAGCTATAGTATATAAACGTCTGAGATATTTAAATGGAAAAAATAAGGCCAGTTACTGTATAACATTAAAAAGTATTGATAATGTGCGGTATTTCCAAGAACAAAACAGGTTTGCATGCAAAAACCCTAATTTCAGCCGATTGTTCCTATGGCAGCTATATGTTATAGTGGACCGATTTTGATTCAATTTTGACAGCACATTAGGAACGTAATAAGAATAAGATTTGCCAAATCTTGTTGCAATATCTTGAAAAACAACAAAAATCGGCCGATAGTTTCTATGACAGCTATACGATATATCGGTCCGATCTAGCTCGTTCCGACTTATTTACAGCTCGCAGCAATAAGAAGCTTATATGCCAAGTTTCATGAAGATAGCTCAAAAACTGAGAGACTAGTTTGCGTTGCAACAGACGGACGGACGGACGGACGGACGGACGGACGGACGGACGGACGGACGGACGGACGGACGGACGGACGGACGGACAGACGGACATCCATTTTTGGACTCCTCTGTTTATGCTGATTCAGAATATATATACTTTATAGGGTCGGAGATGTCTCCTAAGGTGCGTTGCAAACTTCTGGCTAAAATTAATATACCCTCTGCAAGGGTATAAAAAATTAAAACAAGAAAGAAAGGCTACCTTCGGCTTGCCGAAGGTTTTATACCCTTGCAGTTGTACACAGCTATATGTAATAGTACTCAGATTTTTATAAAATTGCAACAGGTACCTTCATTAGGCCGATCGTTGATCGTTATAAGTTATAAGACTTCGATTTTGATGAAACTTTATTATTCAGGACATACTTAGATTTGGATGTGGTAAGCCTGATAGCTACATTTGAAATATAACGAAAATCGACCGATAGGCTCCATGACAGCTGTACGATATATCAGTCCGATCTGGCCCAATCCGACTTATTTCAAGAGGGCAGAAATAAGAAGCTTGTGAGCCAACTTTTATGAAGATAGCTCAATAACTGGGGGACTAATTTGCGTTGCAACAGACAGACGGACTGACTGATTGTTCCTATAACAGCTATAGAATATAAACGTCTGAGATATTTAAATGGAAAAACTAAGGGCGGGTTACTGCATAACATTAAAAAGTATTGATAATGTGCTGTATTTCCAAGAACAAAACAGGTTTGCATACAAAAACCCTAATTTCAGCCGATTGTTCCTATGGCAGCTATATGTTATAGTGGTCCGATTTTGATACAATTTTCACAGCACATTAGGAACGTAATAAGAATAAGATTTGCCAAATCTTGTTGCAATATCTTGAAAAACAACAAAAATCGGCCGATAGTTTCTATGACAGCTATACGATATATCGGTCCGATCTGGCTCGCTCCGACTTATTTACAGCGCGCAGCAATAAGAAGCTTGTATGCCAAGTTTCATGAAGATAGCTCAAAAACTGAGAGACTAGTTTGCGTTGCAACAGACGGACGGACGGACGGACGGACGGACGGACGGACGGACGGACGGACAGACGGACATCCATTTTTGGACTCCTCTGTTTATGCTGATTCAGAATATATATACTTTATAGGGTCGGAGATGTCTCCTAAGGTGCGTTGCAAACTTCTGGCTAAAATTAATATACCCTCTGCAAGGGTATAAAAATTTTCAAAATTTTTGGAAAAAGGAAAACATTTCAAAATCTTTGGAAAAAAAATTTTCAAAATTTTTAGAAAGAAAAAATTTCAAACTTTTTGGAAAAAAAAAATTTTCAAAAATTGTTGGAAAAAAAAAATTCCAAATATTTTGAGAAAAAAATTTCAAAAAATTTTCAATAATATAAAAAAAATTCAAAAAATTTTCAAAATTTTTGGAAAAAAAAATTTAAAAAATTTTGAAAAAAAAAAATTAAAAAAATTTTCAAAAAAAATTAAAAAATTTTCAAGAATTTAAAAAAAAATTCGAAAACTGTTGAAAACTTTTGGAAAAAAAAATTTTCAAAATTTTTTGAAAAAAAAAATTTTCAAAATTTTTGGAAAAAAAAATTCAAAAAATTTTCAATTTAAAACAAAAATCCAAAAAATTTTTGGAAAAAAAATTTTAAAAATTTTTGGAAAAAAAATATTCAAAAATTTTTGGAAAAAAAAAATTCAAATATTTTCTATAACTACAAACAATTTTCAAAAATTTAAAAAAAATTTAAAAAATTTTCAAAATTTTTGGAAAAAAAATTTCAAACAATTTTGAAAAAAAAACTTCAAAAAATTTTCAAGAATTTAAAAAAAATTCAAAAAATTTTCAAAATTTTTGGAAAAAAAATATTACAAAAAATTTTGAAAAAAAACTTTCAAAAAATTTCAACAAATTTTTGGAAAAAAAAAATTTCAAAAAATGTTCAATTTAAACCAAAAATCCAAAAAATTTCAAAATTCTTGGAAAAAAATTTTTTCAAAATTTATGAAAAAAACAAGAAAGAAAGGCTACCCTCGGCTTGCCGAAGGTTTTATACCCTTGCAGTTGTACACAGCTATATGTAATAGTACTCAGATTTTCATAAAATTGCAACAGGTACCTTCATTAGGCCGATCGTTGATCGTTATAAGTTATAAAACTTCGATTTTGATGAAACTTTATTATTCAGGACATACTTAGATTTGGATGTGGTAAGCCTGATAGCTACATTTGAAATATAACGAAAATCGACCGATAGGCTCCATGACAGCTGTACGATATATCAGTCCGATCTGGCCCAATCCGACTTATTTCAAGAGGGCAGAAATAAGAAGCTTGTGAGCCAACTTTTATGAAGATAGCTCAATAACTGGGGGACTAATTTGCGTTGCAACAGACAGACGGACTGACTGATTGTTCCTATAACAGCTATAGAATATAAACGTCTGAGATATTTAAATGGAAAAACTAAGGACGGGTTACTGTATAACATTAAAAAGTATTGATAATGTGCTGTATTTCCAAGAACAAAACAGGTTTGCATACAAAAACCCTAATTTCAGCCGATTGTTCCTATGGCAGCTATATGTTATAGTGGTCCGATTTTGATACAATTTTGACAGCACATTAGGAACGTAATAAGAATAAGATTTGCCAAATCTTGTTGCAATATCTTGAAAAACAACAAAAATCGGCCGATAGTTTCTATGACAGCTATACGGTATATCGGTCCGATCTGGCTCGTTCCGACTTATTTACAGCGCGCAGCAATAAGAAGCTTGTATGCCAAGTTTCATGAAGATAGCTCAAAAACTGAGAGCCTAGTTTGCGTTGCAACAGACGGACGGACGGACGGACGGACAGACGGACGGACGGACGGACAGACGGACATCCATTTTTGGACTCCTCTGTTTATGCTGATTCAGAATATATATACTTTATAGGGTCGGAGATGTCTCCTAAGGTGCGTTGCAAACTTCTGGCTGAAATTAATATACCCTCTGCAAGGGTATAAAAAAAATTTTAAAAATTTGTGAAAAAAAAAAAATTTCAAAATTTTTGGAAAAAAAAATTTCAAAAAATTTTCAATAATTTCAAAAAATTTTTAATAGTTTAAAAAAAACTCAAAAATTTTGAAAATTTTTGGAAAAAAAAATATTCGAAATTTTGGAAAAAAAACAAGAAAGCAAGGCTACCTTCGGCTTGCCGAAGGTTTTATACCCTTGCAGTTATACTAAATATAATATACATATGGATTGCTGGTGGTTTCTGTTTGCATACCCTGCTTTCAGCCGATTGTTCATATCATTTTATAGTGATCCGATTTTGATACAATTTTGACAGCACATTAAGAACGTAATAAGATTTGCCAAATCTTGTTGCAAACACCTGCATCGAAAAAAAATAAATGTACCTTTTTAATGCTTTTGTATATACCTGGATGTCTTATACAAAATATTATGAGGAAATGTCTTTGACGGACGGACGGACGGACGGACGGACGGACGGACGGACGGACGGACGGACGGACGGACGGACGGACGGACGGACAGACGGACATCCATTTTTGGACTCCTCTGTTTATGCTGATTCAGAATATATATACTTTATAGGGTCGGAGATGTCTCCTAAGGTGCGTTGCAAACTTCTGGCTAAAATTAATATACCCTCTGCAAGGGTATAAAAATCTTTCAAAAATTTTTGGAAAAAAAAAATTTTCAAAAACTTTTGGAAAACAAGTGGATATGGCTACAGTCCAGCGCTCGACAGTAGGATACCCTTCTCCCAATTTTTAAAATCCGTTACAAACGTGCAACCACGCTCATAATTTCAAACAGAAATTTTGCACAAATACTTCTTCTACATATAGCTTTCTCGCTCACACTCACACATCGACGCACGTTAAGAGTAACGTCGACGTCGACGTCAACTACTGAAAACAGCGCGCAGGCTGCTGCTCGTACATTTGTACTGAAAACGTGGACTTCAATAACTTCTGTGCTATTGGTCCGATCAGATTGTAATTCAGAGAATATGTTCGTATGGTATATAGCTTTATATATACTAAAGCACAACTTTATAAGTTTAATAGTTTGCTTAATAATCACAAATTACCGATTTGCGGGGGCGGTGGGCGTGGCATCAAACATTTAACATAAACTTCATCTGCTTGCGAAATTTAGGAACCTACATACCAAATTTGGTGTCTCTAGCTTTTTTAATAGCTGAGATCCGTTGTCTCAAACAGACAGACGGACAGACGGACAGACAGACGGACATGGCTCAATCGACTCGGCTAGTGATCCTGAGTAAGAATATATATACTTTATGGGGTCTGCCACGCCTCCTTATGCCTGTTACATACATTTCACAAAGTTAGTATACCCTTTTTTGACCATTTTCAATGGTCGAAGGGTATAAAAATTTTCATAACTTCAAAAAATTTGCAATAATTTAAAAAAAAATTTCAAAATTTTTGGAAAAAAAAATTTCAAAAAATGTTGAAAAAAAATTTCAAAAAATTTCAAAAAATTTTTAATAATTTAAAAAAAAATCAAAATATATTGAAAATTTTTGGAAAAAAAAAATTTTCAAAATTTTTCATAACAAAAACATTTCAAAATTTTTGGAAACAAAAAATTTTCAAAATATTTGGAAAAAAAATTTTTCAAAATTATTGGAAAAAAAAATTTTTTTAAACTTTTGGAGAACAAATTTTTTAAATTTTTGGAAAATAAAAATTTTCAAAATTGTTGGAAAAAAAATATTTTGATAAAAAAATTTAAAAAAATTTTCAAGAAAACAAAACAAAAATCTAAAAAATTTTCAATATTTTTGGAAAAAAAAATTTTTCAAAAAATTTTCAATTTAAAACAAAAATCCAAAAAATTTTCAAAGTTTTTGGAAAAAAAAATTTTCAAAATTATTGGAAAAAAAAATATTCAAAAATTTTTGGAAAAAAAAAATTTCAAATATTTTCAATAACTTCAAAAAATTTTCAATAATTTAAAAAAATTTAAAAAATTTTCAACATTTTTGGAAAAAAAATTTCAAAAAATTTTGAAAAAAAAAATTTCAAAAAATTTTCAAGAATTTAAAAAAAATTCAAAAAATTTTCAAAATTTATGAAAAAAAAAAAATTTTTTAAATTTTTGGAAAAAAAATTTTCAAAAATTTCAAAAAAATTTTCAATGACTTAAAAAAAAATTCAAAACTGTTGAAAACTTTTGGAAAAAAAAAAATTTTCCAAATTTTTTGAAAAAAAATATTCAAAATTTATGGAAAAAAAAAATTTTCAAAATTTTTGGAAAAAAAAAATTTCAAAAAATTTCCATAACTTCAAAAAATTTTCATTAATTTAAAAAAAAATTTCAAAATTTTTAGAAAAAAAAATTTCAAAAAATTTTGAAAAAAAAATTTCAAAAAAATTTCAATAATTTAAAAAAAAAATTATTGGAAAAAAAATTTTCAAAAATTTTTCGAAAAAAAAATTTTTACATTTTTGGAAAATAAAAATTTTCAAAATTTTTGGAAAAAAAAAATTTCAAAAAATTTTGAAAAAAAAAATTTCAAAAAAATTCTTGAAAATTTATTTATTTAAAACAAAAATCCAAAAAATTTTTAAAATTTTTGGAAAAAAAAAATTTTCAAAATTTATGAAAAAAAAAAAAATTTTTCAAAATTTTTTGAAAAAAAAATTTCAAAAAATTTTCAAAAATTTCAAAAAATTCAAAACATGTTGAAAATTTTTGGAAAAAAAAAATTTTTAAATTTTTGGAAAAAAAAATTTTCAAAATTTTTGGAAAAAAATAAAATTCAAAAAACTTTCAAAAACTTCAAAAAATTTTTAATAGTTTAAAAAAAATTAAAAGAATTTCAAAAATTTTTGGAAAAAAAAATTTTCAAAATTTTTGGAATAAAAAAGTTTTCAAAATTTTTGGAAAAAAAAAATTTTTCAAAATTTTTGGAAATAAAAAATTTTCAAAATTTTTGGAAAAAACAAATTTTCAAAATTTTTGAAATAAAAAAAAATTTTTGGAAACAAAAAATTTCAAAACATTTTCAATAACATCAAAAAATTTTCAATAACTTAAAAAATATTTAAAAAATTTTCAAAATTTTTGAAAAAAAAATTTCAAAAAATTTTGAAAAAAAATGTCAAAAAAATTTGGAAAAAAATTTAAAAATTTTGGGAAAAAACAATTTCAACAAATTTTCAAAATTTTTGGAAAAAAATTCGAAAATTTTGGAAAAAAATATCAAAAATTAAAAAAAAAATTTCAAAAAATATTGGTAAAAAAAAGTAAAAAAAAAAAAATTTAGAATATAATTTTATTTTATTATACCCTTGCAGAGGGTATATTAATTTTAGCCAGAAGTTTGCAACGCACCTTAGGAGACATCTCCGACCCTATAAAGTATATATATTCTGAATCAGCATAAACAGAGGAGTCCAAAAATGGATGTCCGTCCGTCCGTCCGTCCGTCTGTTGCAACGCAAACTAGTCTCTCAGTTTTTGAGCTATCTTCATGAAACTTGGCATACAAGCTTCTTATTGCTGCGCGCTGTAAATAAGTCGGAGCGAGCCAGATCGGACCGATATATCGTATAGCTGTCATAGAAACTATCGGCCGATTTTTGTTGTTTTTCAAGATATTGCAACAAGATTTGGCAAATCTTATTCTTATTACGTTCCTAATGTGCTGTCAAAATTGTATCAAAATCGGACTACTATAACATATAGCTGCCATAGGAACAATCGGCTGAAATTAGGGTTTTTGTATGCAAACCTGTTTTGTTCTTGGAAATACAGCACATTATCAATACTTTTTAATGTTATACAGTAACCCGCCCTTATTTTTTCCATTTAAATATCTCAGACGTTTATATTCTATAGCTGTTATAGGAACAATTAGTCAGTTTGTCTGTCTCTTGCAAAGCAAATTAGTCCCCCAGTTATTGAGCTATCTTCATAAAAGTTGGCTCACAAGCTTCTTATTTCTGCCCTCTTTAAATAAGTCGGATTGGGCCAGTTCGGACTGATATATCGTATAGCTGTCATGGAGCCTAACGGCCGATTTTCGTTATATATTAAGATATAGCTATCATGCTTACCACATCCAAATCTAAGTATATCCTTAATAATAAAGTTTCACCAAAATCGAAGTTTTATAACTTATAACGATCAACGATCGGCCTAATGAAGGTTCTTTTTGCAATTTTATAGAAATCTGAGTAAGACTATTACACGTAGCTGTTAAACAAAAAATCATATAGCTGTTATTCAAACGCATTTTAGAATGAGAACTTTTCAAATTTAGATTTTATGACCATTAGATCCTTTACACAAAGACATTTCCTCATAATATTTTGTATAAGAAATCCAGGTATATACAAAAGCATTAAAAAGGTACATTTATTTTTTTTCGATGCAGGTGTTTGATTCATTGCCTTAATGGTAATCAGTTAAAAATCTCGACTTCCTACATTCGGTCGATTTTCGTTATTTTTCAAGATATTGCAACAAGATTTGGCAAATCTTATTACGTTCTTAATGTGCTGTCAAAATTGTATCAAAATCGGATCACTATAAAATGATATGAACAATCGGCTGAAAGCAGGGTATGCAAACAGAAACCACCAGCAATCCATATGTATATTATATTTAGTATAACTGCAATGGTATAAAACCTTCGGCAAGCCGAAGGTAGCCTTGCTTTCTTGTTATTATTATTGTTCGCATCTCGGATTGGCTGCTCGGGAGATGTAGGAGCGTATGGTGGTCCTGGCCGCATGTGCGACAGGTACCACCACTGCGACATGAGCCTGTTGAGTGCAGTTCGGGCAGTATCTATTGATTAATACTGCCCGGAGACGCTTCTCTGCAGCCAGATGCAGGAAACGTTGGCACTTCTTCAGTGCGTGGACTCCTCGGCAGACGCGGCACCGGAAGGAGTTCACTCCTTTGGGTCCGCTTGGCTTCGCTGCCCTTTGTGGTTGCGCCTTGCGTGGTGCCATTTTTTTCACTAATCTGAAAGTAGAAGGTGGATATATGGATTAGTGTCTGCCGGACATATATCCACTAAAGGACAACACAAGGTTAGGAGGGTGTCAGGACGGTGAGGACACATAGAGGACTATGGGAAGGAGGACTACTTTTACGGTGGGCCTTTTGATGACGCCACGGGTGGTGAGGATATCCACCACGCGGATAATGTCATCAGCGCCAGGATAAACGGCTTGGATGCGGCCCAGACGCCATTCGTTGACTGGTAGCTTGTCTTCTTTGACAACCACCATATCGCCGATTTGGAGGTTTCGCGTTGGTAGTTCCCATTTGGAACGTTTGTGAAACTCTTTGAGGTACTCCTCTTTCCATCGAAAACAAAACTGTTGGTGCAGAGCCTTGAGTCGTTGCTATCGATTGATGATGGATACAGCGTCTTCTTGGATTTCAGGCTCTGCGATAGACATGAGCGGACCGCCGATTAGAAAATGGCCGGGAGTCAAGGCTAAAAGATCGGTGGGGCTCTCAGACATTGGAGAGATTGGCCTGGAATTAAGGCACGCTTCGACCTTGCAGAGGAGTGTGGATAGTTCTTCGAACGTATATTTTAGTGAGGAAGTGGACTTGTAGAAGAGCGTTTTAAAGCTCTTTACTCCAGCTTCCCATAAGCCACCCATGTGCGGCGCGCTGGGAGGATTGAAGTGCCATGCAAGGTTTTGATGGCTGTATTTGGTGGATATATCAGCCTTCACTGCCTTCATAAACTCTGTTAACAGGACTTTGGAGGCTCCGACGAACGTCTTTCCGTTGTCGGAGTATACATTGTGGGGGCAGCCGCGTCTCGCGACGAAACGTGCGAAGGCTGCGAGGAATTTCTCGGTTGTTAGATCCGATGTTGCTTCTAAATGTATGGCCTTTGTGCTGAAACACACGAAGACACATACATAGCCCTTGGTTATGAGGCAGGCTCAACCAGTGAAACTTTTGATTTCAAAAGGACCCGCGAAGTCGAGTCCCGTGTGGGTAAAAGGTCGAGAAAAGGAGACTCTCGCAGAGGGCAAAGTACCCAAGAGTTGGGTTTGCAATTTTTTGCGTTGGAGGATGCAAACTCGACAGGAATTGATAGTGGCTTTCACTAAAGTTCGGAGTTTCGGAATCCAATAGCGTGATCTTATTAGACGCATCATAAATTGATTTCCACCATGGAGGGAGATACGATGTGTAAACCGGACGAGGAGGTGTGAGAAGGTACATGAGTATGGAAGGATGATCGGGTGCCGTTTATCATAGCTTAAAGAAGCGGATGTTCTCACACGACCGCATGATCTCATAACTCCGCTGGCGTCAATAAATGGATTTAAATTAATGATGTCACTACTCCTTGCAATCTGTTCTTTGTTCAACAGACAGTTGTGGCCCAAATCGAAATACTCCTGAATGATGGAGTCGTACTGCTCTTTTAAAGGAAAGTTTCTCTTTAAACGACATTCGTTTCTGAGAAACTGAGCGAGTGCGATGGACCTTGAATGTCCTAGTTCGAAAGTTTCAGGGTTCTTAAAGGGAAGTGTAAAGACATACCTGCCCTCTTTGGTTCTGGAAGTGGTGCGAAGAAAGTTGTTTTCACACGCTGAATCAGAAACTTTTACCAGCTTGGCTGGTAGATCTTCCACAACCCAAAACTTGGTGAGAAGATCATCAAGCCTTTGCTCTTTGCTGATCTTGACCCTCGTGGTGAAGGATGAAACTGTCGTAAGATACGACTTGGCTACTGGTCCTGTGAGGACCCAGCCAAATATGGTCTCTTGGCCGAGCAAAGTTCCACAAATTTTGGACACAGAGCCACCCTTTATAATGGAAGGAAGAAGGTCGGCTCCTAAGAGCACGTCTATTTGAGAGCTCTGGTGGAAGTGTGGATCAGCGAGTTGGAGGTTTGGCAGGTCCTTCAAAAGGTCTTTAGAAATTGGGTAGGATGGAAGGTTACCTGCCAATTGAGGAAGAACAAAGGCTGCAGTTTCTAGCTGTAACCTGGGAGTGATCGGGGAGCCAATCTGGAAGTGGCATAACTTTTGAGGATTGGCTGAGACAGCTTGATTTAAGCCAGCTACTTGAACTTGCACGGCTTGGTAGGAGGGCCTTATGATATTAAACATCCGTTCGGAGATGAAAGTAGCCTTTGATCCTGGATCGATCAGTGCACGTGCCTTATAAGTCATGCCCAAATGGCAAACGTTTATAAGAGCACCTTGTGTGGTCGCCGTGAAGTAATTCTGAATATTAGTCGTCGGAGGAGTGGACTGTATATTAGAATTCTGGGGAGTTGCTGCAGAAGTTGTCGAAGAGGGCGCAGGAGGAGGGGGGCCACGATGCAGGAGTGTATTGTGGCGACCCTTGCACGTAAAACAATTGTGTTGACTCGTGCAATCTTTAAGGATATGCCCTCTTGCGAAACAATTCAGACACAACTTTTGCTGTTTGATGAACTTGGACCTTTCATCAACAACCATTTGGAGAAAGCGCGGACACAGACGTATAGGATGGTTCTCCTTTGAACAGAGGTTGCAGGTTTGTGGTTTGCTTTCAAAGGAGTTGACCTTCCTCGTAGGGGGCTCTTTTCGAGCAGGTTTGGAAGTAGCCTGTGTGCTTGTGCTAGGTTGCACATCCTCTATCGCTTCTAGTGTGCGATAGCGTTCTGACAGAAAATCTGACATTTCCTGCCATGACGGAATTTCAGCCTTGTTCTGTACTGACTGTTCCCAAAGTGACAGTGTCAGCCTTGGCAGCTTAGACGAACAGAGGAAGACTAGAAGGCAATCCCAATTCTCTGTGCTGATTTTGGAATGTTCTAGAGCCGTTAAGCAACTTTGTATTGTGCTTTGAAGAACTTGGATAGCGGCTCCAGATTCATGAGAGACTGACGGAAGATTGAAGAGGGTTTTCAGTTGGCTGTTGACTAACAGCCTCTTATTTTCAAATCTGTCCGTCAAGTTCTTCCACGCAGAAGAGAAACCCACATTCGTAAGAGGAAATTTGGAAACGATTGCCTTCGCTTCGCCACTGGTCTTTGAATTAAGATGGAACAATTTCTCGATCTGGCTTAAACCGGGATCGGAAATGTAGACCGCTGTGAAGAGATCTCGGAAAGTGGGCCATTTCAGGTAATCTCCGCTGAAAATTTCAGCATCGCAGGGTGGAGACCTGTAACTTCGTGGCTGGAAGGCTACTTGTGTTGCTACAGGTGTTGGAGTGGGAGCCGTTGCGGTATCTATACTCTCACTTAAATGAGAGGCAAGTTCCTCGTATATGGAGTAGCAATGGTCATACCGGGCTTGCATGGCGATTTTGTCCTCAACATTCGTCTCCGTTTGAGACACTGCGTTGGAACAGAGTTCATATTTAAACTCCACGGCAGTCCATATGGAGCGAAGCTGCTCAAGACGCACTCTATGAGTGTGAAGTGAAGTTGTCGGAGAAGATTGAAGCCTAGCTTCGAACTGCGTGAGCTTATCGCACGAGTTAATGAACTCTTGAAGTGCCATTTTTAGCGCCTGGGAGATCTGATGACCAACTGAACGAGTGACTGGAGGAGCGCGCACCGAAATTGTTGGTACCTGAGCAACTTTGGATTTGACCGGAGTTGGAACTTTCCGTAGAGTGGCGGGAGAAGGAGCTCTACCAAGAAGGGAACTTGGGAGAGAGCCTGAACGTCTATGCTGAGTCGTTTGTAGAACAAGGTGTTTCTTTGTGTCTTTACCACTATCAATTGGCACAAAAAGCTTTCAAAAAAGCTAAAAAGAATGCAATTGATGCTGAGGATTATCTTATAATTATGAAACAATAAAATAATAAATAACAAAATTATAAGCAAATCGATCGGAAAATTATCGAAAAAATATTGAGCAAGGAATATGTTGTTTTATTCAAGGCAGCACTGTTTCGTAGAAAAATGGAGGACGTTGCAAAAAAAATATAAATATTAGACTTTATAAAAATATCGATATATTTTTATTGAGTAAAAATAATTATCGGAATATTTTATACTCAGCGTGGAAATTTGAGCAAATTGACGCAATTTAATTTATGTATATACAAATAACAAATAAATTAAATTGATAAAATAACTAAAAATAATTATTTATAATTTGAAATATATTTGCTCAGATGGAGGAAAAATAATCGATACTTTGCAACGTTGCAGCGCTTTGTGAATATAACAACACAGTGCACAAAAAGACGACAAATTGAAAAAAAAAACAGTGACTGAGAAATATCACGGTTACCCAAAAAGCGATTATTTTTAAAAATAATCGAGCTTGTTCAGCCCTGGAACGATAACACTTAAAGAAGGACAAAAAGTGGTGGTCGGTCGATTGTGATCGAACTGCGATCACTAAGCCGGCAAAAGGTAAATAAACGAAATTAAGTAATATAAAACGGAAAATATCTTGCTGTGAATAGTATTAGTTAGTTAATAAGAATAAAAAATTTATCAATTTATGTATATGTGTGTCTTGTGCCGGTGCAGAGGAAATATTGCTGCCCGTAAATATGTATGTACGTAAATGTGTATGTATGTTGATAGAATTATATTATTAAGTGAATAAATTTTTATCCCTTTTTTTTTAAAAAAAATGGAAAAATAAGTGTTTTTTTTTTAATATAATTTGGAGGTACAATTGCCGCTTAGGGTTCGGATTTTGGCAATGTACTTGGGCAAATATTGAATATAAGTTTTATGCTGACATATGTATGTAATACAATTGTACATACATATGTATATTTGCATAAAACTTTAGGGGAAGTATGTATGTACATACGTGTGTATGGGAGTTTTACATGCACTTGGTAGGATTTAGTACATACATAAAATAATATGTGGCGGAGGTAGAAAAAAATAATTTTTAATGGAAGGAACAAAACTGTGTGCAATTGAAAAAATGGACTTGCAAGGACACAATCATTCATATGAAAAATCACGCTATTCGGCCACAGTGTCGAAGTGTGTATGTATCAAGAAATTCGCTGCTGAAGCGACAGCGCGACTGAATTCCCCCCTTCCACTTTTCGTTTCGTTTCGTTTCTCGCTTGCCGATTCGCTGCTCGTGTGTATCATTTTCGTCTTGACCCATTTGGGCTATTTGGACATGTATACTAAGATTCGCTTTGACACACAAATCTACCCAAATCATCCCTAATGAAGCGCTTCAACAGTGTGTATTTAGGGTTATTTATGTATTCATGAGCGCGTGCAATGCTGGTAAATGGTGGAAGGGGAAATAATTTAACTGAAAAAGGAATTCGAATTGAATAATGGAGAAATTTAATATATAAAAAAAAACATAAAATAAATTATTATGTAATATTAATTTAATGTATAAAAAACATAAAATGAATTATTATGTAATATTATACGATTTATTTACTATTTTTAAAATAAGACCTAAGAAATAATAAATTGTCTACAAAAAAATACAAGGCATCCCAATTTTGGCCCACTTTTTAAAAATGCAGGTGCATATATAAATAATAGTAATTAAAATAATAGTAATAAATAATAATAATAATATTAGGTAACGAAAAGGGGCATTCCCATACCGTAGGTACTCAAACAATTGCAGCTGCATTTAGGTAGAGGAAAAAGGGTCATCTAGACGCCGCGGCGCCACAGTAATTGCATAGGCAAAAATTACAAAAACAAAATACACACCAGCCCATACGCACAAGCGGGCAGTTACAAAAACAAAATACATACACACTGCCCGCTGCTCGAGTGCGACCTCGCTTGACCGAAAAAATGTGTATCTATGACCCACATGCCAATGTGTGTAAATCGTCGATTTACCCAGACCAAGTATTTGGGCAAACGGACCGGCGCGTCAGCTGATAGACATTTATTCGTAAATTCGTTGATACGACACGACACGATACAAAAAGATTGGGTCGAATTGGATCGACTGACACGCGACTGAAGCGAGTTGTGGGTCAATTCGTTTCGTTTCGCCGCCGCTGTTCGATTCAGTGAATTGATATGACACTGAAATTTCATGTTTGATGCGATTCAAGAAAAAAATGTTTTTTTGCAGTTCTCTGACTTGCATACATATGTACTTATATGTACATATGTAGATCTTTTCCACTGGATCCAATATGGCGATCGTCTGTATGTATGTACTTACAAGTGCACATATGCACCAACAGAGGTTCGCCAAAATTTTTGGAAAAAAAATATTCAAAAATTTTTGAAAAAAAAAAATTTCAAATATTTTCAATAACTTCAAAAATTTTCAATAATTTAAAAAAAAAAAATTTTCAAAATTTTTGGAAAAAAAAATTTTCAAAAAATTTTCAAAAATTTCAAAAAATTTTCAAGAATTTAAAAAAAATTCAAAAAATTTTTAAAATTTTTGGAAAAAAAAAATTGTTCAAAATTTATGAAAAAAAAAAAAAAAATTTTAAAATTTTTTGAAAAAAAAAAAATTTTCAAAAAATTTTCAAAAACTTCAAAAAATTTTCAAGAATTTAAAAAAAATTCAAAAAATTTTGAAAATTTTTGGAAAAAAAAATTTTTAAATTTTTGGAAAAAAAAAATTTTCAAAATTTTTGGAAAAAAAAATTTCAAAATTTTCAAAAACTTCAAAAAAATTTTAATAGTTTAAAAAAAATTAAAAGTATTTCAAAAATTTTGGAAAAAAAAAAAAAAAATTTTCAAAATTTTTGGAAACAAAAAATTTCAAAACATTTTCAAAAACTTCAAAAAATTTTCAATAATTTAAAAAAAAATCAAAAAATTTTCAAAATTTTTGAAAAAAAAAAATTTCAAAAATTTTGAAAAAAAAATTTCAAAAAATTTTTCAAGAATTTAAAAAAAATTCAAAAACTGTTGAAAACTTTTGGTAAAAAAAATTTGCAAAATTTTTTGAAAAAAAAATTTCTTCAAAATTTTCAATAACATCCAAAAAAAAAAAAATTTTTAATAGTTTAAAAAAAACTCAAAAGCTTTTGAAAACTTTTGGAAAAAAAAATATTTCAAAATTTCTGGAAAAAAAAAATTTTCAAAATTTTTTGAAAAAAAAAATATTCAAAATTTATGGAAAAAAAAAATTTTCAAAATTTTTGGAAAAAAATTTCAAATAATTTTCATAATTTCAAAAAATTTTCAATAATTTAAAAAAAAATTTTCAAAACTTTTTGAATAAAAAATTCAGAAAATTTTGGAAAAAAATTTTTCAAAATTTGAAACAAAAATTTTTCAAAATTTTTGGAAAAAAAAAACATTTGAAAAAATTTTGGAAAATAATAAAAAAAAAAATTCAAAAATTTTGGAAAAAAATTAAAAAAAAAATCAAAAATTTTGGAAAAAAAAACAATTACAAAAAATTTTGGAAAAAAATTTTCAACATTTTTGGAACAAAAAAATCAGAAAATTTTGGAAAAAAAATTTTCAAAATATATGAAAAAACAAGAAAGCAAGGCTACCTTCGGCTTGCCGAAGGTTTTATACCCTTGCAGTTGTACACAGCTATATGTAATAGTACTCAGATTTTCATAAAATTGCAACAGGTACCTTCCTTAGGCCGATCGTTGATCGTTATAAGTTATAAAACTTCGATTTTGATGAAACTTTAATATTAAGGACATACTTAGATTTAGATGTGGTAAGCCTGATAGCTATATCTTGAAATATAACGAAAATCGACCGATAGGCTCCATGACAGCTGTACGATATATCAGTCCGATCTGGCCCAAACCGACTTATTTAAAGAGGGCAGAAATAAGAAGCTTGTGAGCCAACTTTTATGAAGATAGCTCAATAACTGGGGGACTAATTTGCGTTGCAAGAGACAGACGGACTGACTGATTGTTCCTATAACAGCTATAGAATATAAACGTCTGAGATATTTAAATGGAAAAAATAAGGGCGGGTTACTGTATAACATTAAAAAGTATTGATAATGTGCTGTATTTCCAAGAACAAAACAGGTTTGCATACAAAAACCCTAATTTCAGCCGATTGTTCCTATGGCAGCTATATGTTATAGTGGTCCGATTTTGATACAATTTTGACAGCACATTAGGAACGTAATAAGAATAAGATTTGCCAAATCTTGTTGCAATATCTTGAAAAACAACAAAAATCGGCCGATAGTTTCTATGACAGCTATACGATATATGGGTCCGATCTGGCTCGTTCCGACTTATTTACAGCTCGCAGCAATAAGAAGCTTATATGCCAAGTTTCATGAAGATAGCTCAAAAACTGAGAGACTAGTTTGCGTTGCAACAGACGGACGGACGGACGGACGGACGGACGGACGGACGGACGGACGGACGGACAGACGGACATCCATTTTTGGACTATGCTGATTCAGAATATATATACTTTATAGGGTCGGAGATGTCTCCTAAGGTGCGTTGCAAACTTCTGGCTAAAATTAATATACCCTCTGCAAGGGTATAAAAAGTGCTTGCCACCGGAGTTGAACCTGCATATCTTGCATATCTAACATAATAAAGCAGACAAAACACGTGGTCACATGGCACTACTATTTCTTTAATATCTTCCATATTTATAGTCCAATCTTACTGAAATTTTCACGAAACGTCCGCAAGATGGTATTTATAACGTATATTAAAAACTGTTACTGTAGAGCTAATATTGCAGCTGAAGTCCATTTTTTTCAATTTATAGGGGCGGGTGGAGGCGTGGCCAAAATCTAAAATAAACTTGATAAGCGTGCAGTAATAACACATATTGTCACAAAATTTGGTAGCTCTAGCTCTTATAATAGCTGAGATCCAGGTGTTCACACGGACGGACGGACAGACAGACGGACAGACGGACAGACGGACGGACGGACAGACGGACATGGCTATATCGACTCGGCTGTTGATACTGATTAAGAATATATATACTTTATGGGGTCGGAGATGTCTCCTTCTGCCTGTTACATACATTTTCGGTTTGAACAAAGTTATAATACCCTTTTACTCTATGAGTAGCGGGTATAAAAACTAAGGACGGGTTACTGTATAACATTAAAAAGTATTGATAATGTGCTGTATTTCCAAGAACAAAACAGGTTTGCATACAAAAACCCTAATTTCAGCCGATTGTTCCTATGGCAGCTATATGTTATAGTGGTCCGATTTTGATACAATTTTGACAGCACATTAGGAACGTAATAAGAATAAGATTTGCCAAATCTTGTTGCAATATCTTGAAAAACAACAAAAATCGGCCGATAGTTTCTATGACAGCTATACGATATATCGGTCCGATCTAGCTCGTTCCGACTTATTTACAGCTCGCAGCAATAAGAAGCTTATATGCCAAGTTTCATGAAGATAGCTCAGAAACTGAGAGACTAGTTTGCGTTGCAACAGACGGACGGACGGACGGACGGACGGACGGACGGACGGACGGACGGACGGACGGACGGACGGACGGACGGACGGACGGACGGACGGACGGACGGACGGACAGACGGACATCCATTTTTGGACTCCTCTGTTTATGCTGATTCAGAATATATATACTTTATAGGGTCGGAGATGTCTCCTAAGGTGCGTTGCAAACTTCTGGCTAAAATTAATATACCCTCTGCAAGGGTATAACAACAAAACATAAAAAAATTAAAATAGGTAAATTCTTTTTTCGCCGTGTGGATTCGAACTCTGGCCGTTTGCATAGGAGTCCGTCATCCAAACAACTAGACCACCATCGCTGTGCTCCGCGCACGCTAAAATTGCATATTTAGACCATTAGGTCAAATGTGTCATATTGTCTTGATAACACTTCTATTGGATTGAATGAGATAATTTGTTGATATATGAAAAATGAAACTAAATGAAACTAAATTATAATGATAAAAAAAACTTTTAGAAGCGAAAAAAAGGATTAAAACTCAACCGCCGCCTCTTCTGAGGGTTGAGAACCTCTATCTCTTCTTTGTTCGATTGCCGGCCTCTCAACACATTTGACTATCGCCGCAACTATTGGCTATGCGGCTAACATACTATTTCGATCTCATACTCTCACATAACCATTTTCGCATTAAAAAGATCGAAAATGCACATGGCTGGCAGCAGCTTACAGGCAAGGCATCACAAATCAATAGAACACGTTAACTTGCGTAACTTCTTTGTTTATTATCCGATTGGATTGCAATTTATAGAATAAGTTCACAACGTATTTATCTAGATGTATGCCAAAGCTGAAAGTTAAGACTTCAATACTTTGCTTAATAATCGCATATTTAAAATTAATTTCTGATTTACGGGAGCGGTGGGCGTTTACTGCCTAGGATATACATGAATCTTTCTGCCAAATTTGGAGTCTCTAGCTTTCTTAATAGCTGAGAACCGTTGTCTCATACAGACGGACAGACGGACAGACAGACAGACAGACAGACAGACAGACAGACAGACATGCCTAGATCGACTCGGCTAGTGATCCTGAGTAAGAATATATATAGTTTATGGGGTCGCAGATGTCTCCTTCTGCCTGTTACATACATTCCAAAAAGTTACAATTTCAAAAGTGTTGGAAAAATTTTGGAAAAAATTTTTCAAAATTTTTGGAAAAATAAATTCAGAAAATTTTGGAAAAAAATTTTCAAAATATTTGGTAAAACAATTTTTTCAAAATTTTTGGAAAAAAAAAATTTTACAAAAAAAATTTTAAAAAATTTTGGAAAATAATTTAAAAAAAAATTCAAAAACTTTGGAAAAAGAATTTAAAAAAAAACAAGAAAGCAAGGCTACCTTCGGCTTGCCGAAGGTTTTATACCCTTGCAGTTATACAAAACAGGTTTGCATACAAAAACCCTAATTTCAGCCGATTGTTCCTATGGCAGCTATATGTTATAGTGGTCCGATTTTGATACAATTTTGACAGCACATTAGGAACGTAATAAGAATAAGATTTGCCAAATCTTGTTGCAATATCTTGAAAAACAACAAAAATCGGCCGATAGTTTCTATGACAGCTATACGATATATCGGTCCGATCTAGCTCGTTCCGACTTATTTACAGCTCGCAGCAATAAGAAGCTTATATGCCAAGTTTCATGAAGATAGCTCAGAAACTGAGAGACTAGTTTGCGTTGCAACAGACGGACGGACGGACGGACGGACGGACGGACGGACGGACGGACGGACGGACGGACGGACGGACGGACGGACGGACGGACAGACGGACATCCATTTTTGGACTCCTCTGTTTATGCTGATTCAGAATATATATACTTTATAGGGTCGGAGATGTCTCCTAAGGTGCGTTGCAAACTTCTGGCTAAAATTAATATACCCTCTGCAAGGGTATAACAACAAAACATAAAAAAATTAAAATAGGTAAATTCTTTTTTCGCCGTGTGGATTCGAACTCTGGCCGTTTGCATAGGAGTCCGTCATCCAAACAACTAGACCACCATCGCTGTGCTCCGCGCACGCTAAAATTGCATATTTAGACCATTAGGTCAAATGTGTCATATTGTCTTGATAACACTTCTATTGGATTGAATGAGATAATTTGTTGATATATGAAAAATGAAACTAAATGAAACTAAATTATAATGATAAAAAAAAACTTTTAGAAGCGAAAAAAAAGGATTAAAACTCAACCGCCGCCTCTTCTGAGGGTTGAGAACCTCTATCTCTTCTTTGTTCGATTGCCGGCCTCTCAACACATTTGACTATCGCCGCAACTATTGGCTATGCGGCTAACATACTATTTCGATCTCATACTCTCACATAACCATTTTCGCATTAAAAAGATCGAAAATGCACATGGCTGGCAGCAGCTTACAGGCAAGGCATCACAAATCAATAGAACACGTTAACTTGCGTAACTTCTTTGTTTATTATCCGATTGGATTGCAATTTATAGAATAAGTTCACAACGTATTTATCTAGATGTATGCCAAAGCTGAAAGTTAAGACTTCAATACTTTGCTTAATAATCGCATATTTAAAATTAATTTCTGATTTACGGGAGCGGTGGGCGTTTACTGCCTAGGATATACATGAATCTTTCTGCCAAATTTGGAGTCTCTAGCTTTCTTAATAGCTGAGAACCGTTGTCTCATACAGACGGACAGACGGACAGACAGACAGACAGACAGACAGACAGACAGACAGACATGCCTAGATCGACTCGGCTAGTGATCCTGAGTAAGAATATATATAGTTTATGGGGTCGCAGATGTCTCCTTCTGCCTGTTACATACATTCCAAAAAGTTACAATTTCAAAAAGTGTTGGAAAAATTTTGGAAAAAAATTTTTCAAAATTTTTGGAAAAATAAATTCAGAAAATTTTGGAAAAAAATTTTCAAAATATTTGGTAAAACAATTTTTTCAAAATTTTTGGAAAAAAAAAATTTTACAAAAAAAATTTTAAAAAATTTTGGAAAATAATTTAAAAAAAAATTCAAAAACTTTGGAAAAAGAATTTAAAAAAAAACAAGAAAGCAAGGCTACCTTCGGCTTGCCGAAGGTTTTATACCCTTGCAGTTATACTAAATATAAAATAAATTTGGATTGCTGCCGATTTCCGTGGTATTAATTAGACAATTATAACAGTACATCGAATAACCAAATTTTGATATGGATGTGATAAGCCTGATAGCTATATCTTGAAATATAAACAAAATTGGCTGATATGTAACATGACAGCCTAACGATGTATCGGTCCGTTCTTTCCCGTTCCGTTTTATTTAAAGAGGGCAGAAGTAAGAGTCTTGTGAGCCAAGTTTCATGAAGATAGCTCAATAACTGGGGGACTAATTTGCGTTGCAGACGGAGTGACTGATTGTTCCGATAATAGCTATAGAATATAAACGTCTGAGATATTTAAATGGAAAAACTTAGGGCGGGTTACTGTATAACATTAAAACGTATTGATAATATGCGGTATTTCCAAAAACAA
The DNA here is from genome assembly GCA_018904105.1 of Zaprionus tsacasi. Taxonomy (NCBI): domain Eukaryota; kingdom Metazoa; phylum Arthropoda; class Insecta; order Diptera; family Drosophilidae; genus Zaprionus; species Zaprionus tsacasi. The sequence goes on along the minus strand of JAEIFR010000611.1, from coordinate 63,372 downwards.
AACAAGTTTGCATACAAAAACCCTAATTTCAGCCGATTGTTCCTATGGCAGCTATATGTTATAGTGGTCCGATTTTGATACAATTTTGACAGCACATTAGGAACGTAATAAGAATTAGATTCTAGCTTTTTATACCCTTGCAGAGGGTATATTCATTTTAGCCAGAAGTTTGCAACGCACCTTAGGAGACATCTCCGACCCTGTCGGTCCGTCCGCCTGTTTCAACGTAAACTAGTCTCTCAGTTTTTGAGCTATCTTCATGAAACTTAGTAAACGAGCTTCTTATTGCTGTACGCTGTAAATAAGTCGGAACGAGCCAGATCGGACCGATATATCGTATAGCTGCCATAGAAACTATCGGCCGATTTTTGTTGTTTTTCAAGATATTGCAACAAGATTTGGCAAATCTTATTCTTATTACGTTCCTAATGTGCTGTCAAAATTGTATCAAAATTGGACCACTATAACATATAGCTGCCATAGGAACAATCGGCTGAAATTATGGTTTTTGTATGCAAACTTGTTTTGTTCTTGGAAATACCGCACATTATCAATACTTTTTAATGTTATACAGTAACCCGCCCTTATTTTTTCCATTTAAATATCTCAGACGTTTATATTCTATAGCTGTTATAGGAACAATCAGTCAGTCCATCTGTCTGTTGCAACGCAAATTACTCTCTCAGTTATTGAGCTATCTTCATGAAACTTGGCTCTCAAGCTTCTTATTTCTGTCCTCTTTATATAAGTTGGGACGGGCCAGATCGGACCGATATATCGTATATATGTCATGGAACTTATCGGCCGATTTTCGTTATATTTCAAGATAAAGCTATCAGGCTTACCACATCCAAATCTAAGTGTGTTCTCAATAATAAAGTTTCATCAAAATCGAACTTTTATAACTCATAACGATCAACGATCGGCCTAATGAAGGTACCTGTTGATATTTATTGACAATCTGAGTACTATTACATATAGCTGTGTCCAACTGCAAGGGTATAATACCTTCGGCAAGCCGAAGGTAGCTTTGCTTTCTTGTTTAATAGCTGAGATCTGTTCCCTCATACAGACGGACAGACATTTGACATGTCTCAATCGACTCGGCTAGTGATCCTGACCAAGAATATATATACTTTGTCGGATCTGCCACGCCTCCTTATGCCTGTTACATACATTGCACAAAGTTAGTATACCCTTTTTTGACCATTTTCAATGGTCGAAAGGTATAAAAAAAAAAAAAATTTTGGAAAAAAAAATTTTCAAAATATTTGGAAAAAAAAATTCCAAAAAATTTTAGAAAAAAAAAATTTCAAAAAATTTAAAAAAAAAAATTAAAAAAATTTTCAAAAATTTCGGAAAAATATATTGAAAAATTGGGAAAAAAAATCTTAAAAATTTTGGAAAAAAAATTTCTAAAAATTTTGGAAAAAAAAATTAAAAAATTTTGGAAAAAAAATTTTCAAAAATTTTTTGAAAAAAAAAATTTTTTTAAATTTTGGAAAAAAAATTTTTAAAATTTTTGGAAAAAAATGCAAGAATTTTCGGAAAAAAAAAATTAAAAAATTTGGGAAAAAACAATATCAAAAAATTTTGGAAAAAAATGTTTCAAAATATTTGGAAAAAAAAATTTTCAAAATTTTTGGAAAAAAAATATTTCAAAAAATTTTCAAAATTTTTGAAAACAAAAAAAAAATTGTTAAATTTTCAAAAAAAAAAAATTCAAAAATTTTGGAAAAAAAAATTTCAACAAATTTTTTAAAAATTTTGAAAAAAGAAAATTCAAAAAATTTTGGAAAAAAAAAATTTAAAAAAATGTTGGAAAATAATTTTAAAAAAAGTTATACAATTTTGAAAAAAAAATTTCAAAAATTTTGAAAAAAAAATATTAAAAAAATGTTGGAAAAAAAATTTAAAAAAAAATTCAAAAATTTTGAAAAAAAATACAATTTCAATAAATTTTGGAAAAAAAAATTCAAAAAATTTTGGAAAAAAAATATTTCAAAAATTTTTGACAAAAAGTCAAAATTTTTGGAAAAAAAATTTTTTTTCAAAATTTTGGAATAAGAAATTTCAAAAAATGTTGTGAAAAAAAATATTTCAACAAATTTTAAAAATTTTTGAAAAAAAAATTTCAAAAAATTTTGGAAAAAAAATATTTCAAAATATTTTGAAAAATTTCGGAGAAAAATTTTGGAAAAAAAAATTCAAAAAATTTGGAAAAAAAATTTCAAAAAAATTTGGAAAAAAAAATTCAAAAAATTTTTGAAAAAAAATTTCAAAAAAAAATATCAAAAATTTTGGAAAAAAAAATTTTCAAAATTTTTGGAAAAAAAAATTTCAAATAATTTTAGAAAAAAAAAATTCAAAAAATTTTCAAAAATTTGGAAAAAAATCCTAAAAATTTTGGAAAAAAAATTTCTAAAAATTTTGGAAAAAAATTTAAAAAATTTTGGAAAAAAAATTTCAAAAATAATTCAAAAATTTTGGAAAAAAAATTTCGAAAATTTTGAAAAAAAAATTTTCAAAGATTTTGGAAAAAAAATTTACAAAAATTTTTTGAAAAAAAATTTCAAAAAGTTTTCAAAAATTTTGAAAAAAAAATTTTTTCAAAATTTTTGGAAAAAAATAAATTTTCAAAATCTTGGAAAAAGAAATTTCAAAACATTTGGGAAAAAATATATTTCAACAAATTTTCAAAATTTTTGAAAAAAAAAAAAAATGCATTAAATTTAAAAAAAAAAAAAAATTGCAAAAAATTTTGGAAAAAAAATTTCAAAAATTTCGGAAAAATATTTTAAAATTTTTGGAAAAAAAATTTCAAAAAATTTCAAAAAAATTAAAAAAAATTTTAAAAAAAAATTCCAAAAATTTAAAAAAAAAATTTTTTCAAAAAATTTTGGAAAAACAAATTTTAAAAAATTGTTGAAAAAAAATATTTCAACAAATTTTCAAAATTTTTTCAAAAAAAAATTCAAAAATTTTGGAAAAAAATATTTCAACAAATTTTAAAAAAAAATTTTTGAAAAAAAAATTCTAAAAATTTTGGAAATTTAAAAAAAAAAAAATTAAAAAAATTTTGGAAATTTTTTTTTCAAAAATAAAAATTTCAAAAAATTTTGAAAAAAAAAAATTCAAAAAAATTTGGAAAAAAAATTTTCAAAAATTTCAAAAAATTTTTAAAGATTTCAAAAAAATGTTGAAAAACAAATTCAAAAATTTTTGGAAAACAAAAATTTCACAAATTTTTTTAAAAATTTTGAAAAAAGAAAATTCAAAAAATTTTGGAAAAAAATTCATAAATTTCGGAAAAAAAATTCAAAAAATGTTGGAAAACAAATTTCAAAAAATGTTGGGAAAAACAATTTCAAAAAATTTTGAAAAAAAAAATCAAAACATTTTTAAAAACTTTGAAAAAATTCAAAAAATTTTTCAATATTTTTGGGAAAAAAAATTCAGAAAATTGTGAAAAAAAATTTCAAAAAATTTTCAATAATTTCAAAAAATTTTGGAAAAAAAATCAACAATTTTGGAAAAAAAAAATTAAAAAATTTTCAAAAATTTTGAAAAAAAAATTTTTTTTAAATTTTGGAAAAAAAATTTTTAAAATTTTTGGAAAAAAATGCAAGAATTTTCGGAAAAAAAAAATTAAAAAAATTTGGGAAAAAACAATATCAAAAAATTTTGGAAAAAAATGTTTCAAAATATTTGGAAAAAAAAAATTTTCAAAATTTTTGGAAAAAAAATATTTCAAAAAATTTTCAAAATTTTTGAAAAAAAAAATAGTTGTTAAATTTTCAAAAAAAAAAAAAAATGTTGAAAAAAAAATTCAAAAATTTTGGAAAAAAAAATTTCAACAAATTTTTTAAAAATTTTGAAAAAAGAAAATTCAAAAAATTTTGGAAAAAAAAAATTTTAAAAAATGTTGGAAAATAATTTTAAAAAAAATTATACAATTTTGAAAAAAAAATTTCAAAAATTTTGAAAAAAAAATATTAAAAAAATGTTGGAAAAAAAATTTAAAAAAAAAATTCAAAAATTTTGAAAAAAAATACAATTTCAATAAATTTTGGAAAAAAAAAATTCAAAAAATTTTGGAAAAAAAATATTTCAAAAATTTTTGACAAAAAGTCAAAATTTTTGGAAAAAAAAATTTTTTTCAAAATTTTGGAATAAGAAATTTCAAAAAATGTTGTGAAAAAAAATATTTCAACAAATTTTAAAAATTTTTGAAAAAAAAATTTCAAAAAATTTTGGAAAAAAAATATTTCAAAATATTTTGAAAAATTTCGGAGAAAAATTTTGGAAAAAAGAATTCAAAAAATTTGGAAAAAAAATTTCAAAAAAATTTGGAAAAAAAAAATCAAAAAATTTTGAAAAAAAAATTTCAAAAAAAATATCAAAAATTTTGGAAAAAAAAAATTTTCAAAATTTTTGGAAAAAAAAATTTCAAATAATTTTAGAAAAAAAAAATTTCAAAAAATTTTCAAAAATTTGGAAAAAAAATCCTAAAAATTTTGGAAAAAAAATTTCTAAAAATTTTGGAAAAAAATTTAAAAAAAAAAATTTGGAAAAAAAATTTCAAAAAAAAAAATTTTGGAAAAAAAATTTCAAAAATTTTGAAAAAAAAATTTTCAAAGATTTTGGAAAAAAATTTTACAAAAATTTTTTGAAAAAAAATTTTCAAAAAGTTTTCAAAAAATTTTGAAAAAAAATTTTTCAAAATTTTTGGAAAAAATAAATTTTCAAAATCTTGGAAAAAAAAAATTTCAAAACATTTGGGAAAAAAATATTTCAACAAATTTTCAAAATTTTTGAAAAAAAACAAGTGGGGAGGGCGCTCGACAGTAAGATACCCTTCTCCCAATTTTCTAAATCGTTACAAACGTGTAACCACACCATAATTTTAAACAGAAAAATACTCACTACATATCTTACTCGCTCGCACCAACGAGCGCGCAATAATTAAAGAAACGTCCCGAGTGACGTCGACGTCAACTCTAAAACAGCGCGCCGGCTGCTGCTCGTATATTTTGCACTGAAAACGTTGACTTGAATAACTTCTGTGTTATTGGTCCGATCGGATTGTAATTTGGAGGATATGTTCATTTGACATTTAGCATTATACATACCAAAGCAAACTTTTAAGTTTAATACTTTGCTTAATAATCGTAAATTATCGATTTGCGGGGGCGGTGGGCGTGGCATCAACCATTTGAAATAAACTTTATCTGCCTATTATAAATAGGAACTTCCATACCAAATTTGGTGTCTCTATTTTTTAATAGCTGAGATCTATTCCCTCATACAGACGGACAGACGGACAGACGAAACGACAGACAACGGACATGTCTCAATCGACTCGGCTAGTGATCCTGACAAGAATATATATACTTTGGGGTCTGCCACGCCTCCTTATGCCTGTTACATACATTCACAAAGTTAGTATACCCTTTTACCATTTTCAGTGGTCGAAGGGTATAAAAAACAAGTGGGGATGGCTACAGTCGAGAGCTCGACAGTAAGATACCCTTCTCCCAATTTTCTAAATCTGTTACAAACGTGTAACCACACTACATATAGCTTACTCACTCGCCCTCACTCAGCATCGCGCGTGAAGAGTACAGCGACAAGACGCAACGTCGATGTCGCCAAAGCAGCGCGCCGGCTGCTGCTCGTACATTTGTATTGAAAACGTTGACTTGAATAAGTTCTGTGTTATTGGTCCGATCAAATTGTAATTTGGAGAATATGTTCGTATGGCATATAGCTTTATACATACCTTAGCTTTCTAAGTTTATCACTTTGCTTAATAATCGTAAATTACCGATTTGCGGGGGCGGTGGGCGTGGCATCAAACATTTGAAATAAACTTTATCTGCCTATTATATATAGGAACTTCCATACCAAATTTGGTGTCTCTAGCTTTTTTAATAGCTGAGATCTGTTCCCTCATACAGACGGACAGACGGACATGTCTCAATCGACTCGGCTAGTGATCCTGAGCAAGAATATATATACTGTGGGGTCTGTCAAAGTTAGTATACCCTTTTTTGACCATTTTCAATGGTCGAAGGGTATAAAAATTTCAATAAATTTTTGGAAAAAACAAGTGGATATGGCTACAGTCGAGCGCTCGACAGTAAGATACCCTTCTCCCAATTTTTAAAATCCGTTACAAACGTGTAACCACACTCATAATATCAAACAGAAATTTTGCACAAATACTTCTACTACATATAGCTTTCTCGCTCACACTCACACAGCGACGCACGTTAAGAGTGACGTCGGCGTCAACTACTGAAAGCAGCGCGCAGGCCGCTGCTCGTACATTTGTACTGAAAACGTTGACTTGAATAACTTCTGTGTTATTGGTCCGATCGGATTGTAATTTGGGGGATATGTTCATATGGCATTTAGCATTATACATACCAAAGAAGAACTTTCTAAGTTAAATACTTTGCTTAATAATCGTAAATTACCGATTTGTGGGGGCGGTGGGCGTGGCATCAAACATTTGAAATAAACTTTGTCTGCTTGGGAAATATAGGAACCTCCATGCCAAATTTGGTGTCTCTACCTCTTTTAATAGCTGAGATCCGTTGTCTCAAACAAACAGACGGACAGACGGACAGACGGACAGACAGACGGACATGTCTCAATCGACTCGGCTAGTGATCCTGAGCAAGAATATATATACTTTGTGGGGTCTGCCACGCCTCCTTATGCCTGTTACATACATTGCACAAAGTTAGTATACCCTTTTTTGACCATTTTCAATGGTCGAAGGGTATAAAAAATGCATTAAATTTAAAAAAAAAAAAATTGCAAAAAATTTTGGAAAAAAAATTTCAAAAATTTCGGAAAAATATTTTAAAATTTTTGGAAAAAAAATTTCAAAAAATTTCAAAAAAATTAAAAAAAATTTTTAAAAAAAATTCCAAAAATTTAAAAAAAAAATTTTTTCAAAAAATTTTGGAAAAACAAATTTTAAAAAATTGTTGAAAAAAAATATTTCAACAAATTTTCAAAATTTTTTCAAAAAAAAAATTCAAAAAATTTTGGAAAAAAAATATTTCAACAAATTTTAAAAATTTTTGAAAAAAAAAAATTCTAAAAATTTTGGAAATTAAAAAAAAAAAAATTCAAAAAATTTTGGAAATTTTTTTTTCAAAAATAAAAATTTCAAAAAATTTTGAAAAAAAAAAAATTCAAAAAAATTTGGAAAAAAAATTTTCAAAAATTTCAAAAAATTTTTAAAGATTTCAAAAAAATGTTGAAAAACAAATTCAAAAATTTTTGGAAAACAAAAATTTCACAAAATTTTTTAAAAATTTTGAAAAAAGAAAATTCAAAAAATTTTGGAAAAAAATTCATAAATTTCGGAAAAAAAATTCAAAAAATGTTGGAAAACAAATTTCAAAAAATGTTGGGAAAAACAATTTCAAAAAATTTTGAAAAAAAAAATCAAAACATTTTTAAAAACTTTGAAAAAATTCAAAAAATTTTTCAATATTTTTGGGAAAAAAAAATCAGAAAATTGTGAAAAAAAATTTCAAAAAATTTTCAATAATTTCAAAAAATTTTGGAAAAAAAATCAACAATTTTGGAAAAAAAAATTAAAAAATTTTCAAAAATTTTGAAAAAAAAAATTAAAAAAAAATTTGGAAAAAAAATTTCAAAAATTTTGGAAAATAATTTTGAAAATTTTTGAAAAAAAAAATTCAAAACATTTGGACAAAAAAAATCAAAAATTATGGAAAAATTTTTGGAAAAAAAAAATTTTCAAAATTTTTTCAAAATTTTTGGAAAAAAAAATTTTTCAAAATTTTTGTAAAAAAAAAATTTCAAAAAATTTTGGAAAAAAAATATTTCACAAATTTTCAACATTTTTGAAAAAAAAAATTCAAAAAAATTTGGAAATTTTTTTTCCAAAAAAAAAATAACTTCAAAAAATTTTGGAAAAAAAAATTCAAAAAATTTTTGTAAAAAATTTAAAAAAAAAATTAAAAAATTTTGGAAAAAAAATTTCAAAAATTTTGATAAAAACCTTTTCAAAATTTTTGGAAAACAATTCAAAAAATTTTGGAAAAAAATTTCAAAAAATTTTCAATCATATCAAAAAATTTTGGAAAAAAAATCAACAATTTTGGAAAAAAAAATTCCAAAAAATGTTGAAAAAAAAATTTAAAAAAATTTGGAAAAAAAAATTTGAAAATTTTTGAAAAAAAAAAATTTCAAAACATTTTGGACAAACAAAATCAAAAAATATGGAAAAAAATTTTTTCAAAATTTTTGGAAAAAAATAGTTTTTTCAAAAATTTTGGAAAAAAAATTTCAAAAATTTTGATCAAAAAATATGGAAAAAAAAATTTTGAAAATTTTTGGAATAAAAAAAAAATTCAAAAAATTTTGGAAAAAAAAATTTCAAAAAATTTTGGACAAAAGTATTTCAACAAATTTTCAAAATTTTTGAAAAAAAAATTAAAAAAATTTTTGAAAAAAAATTCATAAAATTTTGGAAAAAAATTTCAAAAAAAATTCAAAAATTTTGGAAAACAAATTTCAAAAATTTTGATAAAAAAAAATTTTGAAAATTTTTGAAAAAAAAAAATTCAAAAAATTTTGGAAAAAAAAATTTCAAACAAGTGGGTAGGGCTACAGTCGAACGCCCGACAGTAGGATACCCTTCTCCCAATTTTTAAAATCCGTTACAAACGTGTAACCACACTCAAACAGAAATTTTGCACAAATACTTCTACTACATAAAGCTTTCTCGCTCACACTCACACAGCGACGCACGTTAAGAGTGACGTCGACGTCGACGTCAACTGCTAAAGTAGCGCGCAGGCTGCTGCTCGTACATTTGTATTGAAAACGTTGACTTGAATAACTCCTGTGTTATTGATCCGATCGAAATGTAATTTGGAAAATATGTTCATATTGCATTAAGCTTCATACATACCAAAGCAGAACTTTATAAGTTGAATACTTTGCTTAATAATCACAAATTACCGATTTGCGGGGGCGGTGGGCGTGGCATTAAACATTTGAAATAAACTTCATCTGCTTGGGAAACATGGGAACCTCAATGCCAAATTCGGTGTCTCTAGCTCTTTTAATATCTAAGATCCGTTGTCTCAAACAGACAGACGGACATGTCTCAATCGACTCGGCTAGTGATCCTGAGCAAGAATATATATACTTTATGGGGTCTGCCACGCCTCCTTATGCCTGTTACATACATTGCACAAAGTTAGTATACCCTTTTTTGACCATTTTCAATGGTATAATAACTTCAAAAAATTTTCTAAAACAAGTGGGGATGGCTACAGTCGAGAGCTCGACAGTAAGATACCCTTCTCCCAATTTTCTAAATCTGTTACAAACGTGTAACCACACTCATAATTTTAAACAGAGAGTTCTGCACAAATACTTCTACTACATATAGCTTACTCGCTCGCACTCACACAGCGACGCGCGCAATAATTAAAGCGAAACGTCCCGAAGTTGACGTCGACGTCAACTGCTAAAGCAGCGCGCCGGCTGCTGCTCGTATATTTTGCACTGAAAACGTTGACTTGAATAACTTCTGTGTTATTGGTCCGATCGGATTGTAATTTGGAGGATATGTTCATTTGACATTTAGCATTATACATACCAAAGCATAACTTTTTAAGTTTAATACTTTGCTTAATAATCGTAAATTATCGATTTGCGGGGGCGGTGGGCGTGGCATCAACCATTTGAAATAAACTTTATCTGCCTATTATATATAGGAACTTCCATACCAAATTTGGTGTCTCTAGCTTTTTTAATAGCTGAGATCTATTCCCTCATACAGACGGACAGACGGACAGACGGATAGACGGACAGACGGACAGACAGACGGACATGTCTCAATCGACTCGGCTAGTGATCCTGAGCAAGAATATATATACTTTGTGGGGTCTGCCACGCCTCCTTATGCCTGTTACATACATTGCACAAAGTTAGTATACCCTTTTTTGACCATTTTCAGTGGTCGAAGGGTATAAAAAACAAGCTGGTATGGCTACAGTCGAGCGCTCGACAGTAAGATACCCTTCTCCCAATTTTCTAAATCTGTTACAAACGTGTAACCACACTACATATAGCTTACTCACTCGCCCTCACTCAGCATCGCGCGTGAAGAGTACAGCGACAAGACGCAACGTCGATGTCGCCAAAGCAACGCGCCGGCTGCTGCTCGTACATTTGTATTGAAAACGTTGACTTGAATAAGTTCTGTGTTATTGGTCCGATCAAATTGTAATTTGGAGAATATGTTCGTATGGCATATAGCTTTATACATACCTTAGCTTTCTAAGTTTATCACTTTGCTTAATAATCGTAAATTACCGATTTGCGGGGGCGGTGGGCGTGGCATCAAACATTTGAAATAAACTTTATCTGCCTATTATATATAGGAACTTCCATACCAAATTTGGTGTCTCTAGCTTTTTTAATAGCTGAGATCTGTTCCCTCATACAGACGGACAGACGGACATGTCTCAATCGACTCGGCTAGTGATCCTGAGCAAGAATATATATACTGTGGGGTCTGTCAAAGTTAGTATACCCTTTTTTGACCATTTTCAATGGTCGAAGGGTATAAAAATTTCAATAAATTTTTGGAAAAACAAGTGGATATGGCTACAGTCGAGCGCTCGACAGTAAGATACCCTTCTCCCAATTTTTAAAATCCGTTACAAACGTGTAACCACACTCATAATATCAAACAGAAATTTTGCACAAATACTTCTACTACATATAGCTTTCTCGCTCACACTCACACAGCGACGCACGTTAAGAGTGACGTCGGCGTCAACTACTGAAAGCAGCGCGCAGGCCGCTGCTCGTACATTTGTACTGAAAACGTTGACTTGAATAACTTCTGTGTTATTGGTCCGATCGGATTGTAATTTGGGGGATATGTTCATATGGCATTTAGCATTATACATACCAAAGAAGAACTTTCTAAGTTAAATACTTTGCTTAATAATCGTAAATTACCGATTTGTGGGGGCGGTGGGCGTGGCATCAAACATTTGAAATAAACTTTGTCTGCTTGGGAAATATAGGAACCTCCATGCCAAATTTGGTGTCTCTACCTCTTTTAATAGCTGAGATCCGTTGTCTCAAACAAACAGACGGACAGACGGACAGACGGACAGACAGACGGACATGTCTCAATCGACTCGGCTAGTGATCCTGAGCAAGAATATATATACTTTGTGGGGTCTGCCACGCCTCCTTATGCCTGTTACATACATTGCACAAAGTTAGTATACCCTTTTTTGACCATTTTCAATGGTCGAAGGGTATAAAAATTTCAACAAGTCGGAAAGGCTACAGTCACGCGTTGACTGTAAGAGGCCATGGATTTTCAGTGTACATATATATTTAAAGTAAACCATAAAAAAAGTAGTGAAGGGACAAAGCAAGCCGAATAGACAAGAGTCGATGGCATAATGCATTTTTTGCGCGTGCCAATATTCGTTACACACACACCAGCGTCAACTGCTTCTTCTCTAATTTAGACGTCCGTTAAGAATGCACTGACGTGAGGCAGTTTTGTGTATTGCCTCACACAAATGTATGTATGCATGTGTGAGCTTCACATGCATGTATTGTATACATGCACGCATAAGTACAGCATGCAAAACATCTTAAAAGGCAAAATGTAACACTTAATATAAAATTGATTAAATAAATATTAATAAATGGGAAAAATGCATATGCTTTATAAATATAAATGTAAACAAATATAAAAACAACAAAACATAAAAAAATTAAAATAGGTAAATTCTTTTTTCGCCGTGTGGATTCGAACTCTGGCCGTTTGCATAGAAGTCCGTCATCCAAACAACTAGACCACCATCGCTGTGCTCCGCGCACGCTAAAATTGCATATTTAGACCATTAGGTCAAATGTGTCATATTGTCTTGATAACACTTCTATTGGATTGAATGAGATAATTTGTTGATATATGAAAAATGAAACTAAATTATAATGATAAAAAAAAAACCTTTAGAAGCGAAAAAAAAAAGGTAATTAAAACTCAACCGCCGCCTCTTCGGAGGGTTGAGAACCTCTATCTCTTCTTTGTTCGATTGCCGGCCACTCAACACATTTGACTATCGCCGCAACTATTGGCTATGCGGCTAACATACTATTTCGATCTCATACTCTCACATAACCATTTTCGCATTAAAAAGATCGAAAATGCACATGGCTGGCAGCAGCTTACAGGCAAGGCATCACAAATCAATAGAACACGTTACTTGCGTAACTTCTATGTTTATTATCCGATTGGATTGCAATTTATAGAATAAGTTCACAACGTATTTATCTAGATGTATGCCAAAGCTGAAAGTTAAGACTTCAATACTTTGCTTAATAATCGCATATTTAAAATTAATTTCAAAAACTTCAAAAAATTTTCAATAATTTAAAAAAAATTCAAACATTATTGAAAATTTCAAAAAAATTCAAAAATTTTGGAAAAAAAATTTCAAAAATTTTTAGAAAAAAACTTTAAAAAATGTTGGAAAAGAAATTTTCAAAATTTTTGGAAAAAAAAATTAAGGAAATTTTGGGAAAAAAATTTCAAAAATTTTAAAAATTTTTGAAAAAAAAATTTCAAAAAATTTTGGAAAAAAAAAATTCATAAATTATGGAAAAAACAAATTTTAAAAAATTCAAAAATGTTCAAAAATTTTGGAAAAAAAATTTTCAAAATATTTGGAAAAAAAAATTTTCAAAATTTTTGGAAAAAAAAATTTCAACAAAGTTTCAAAATTTAAAAAAAAAAAATATTCAAAAAAATTTTGGTAAAAAAAATTCAAAAAATTTTGGAAAAGAAATTTCAAAAAATTTTCAAAAATTTCAAAATACTTTCAAAAATTTCAAACAAATTTCAAAAAATTTTTGAAAAAAAAATTCAAAAATTTAAAAAAAAAACTTCCAAAAATTTAAAAAAAAAAAAATCACAAAATTTTGGAAAAAAAAATTAAAAAAAAAATTCAAAAATTTTGGAAAAAAAATTTCAAAAATTTAAAAAAAAATTCTAAAAATGTTGGAATAAAAATTTTCAAAATTATTGGAAAAAAAAACTTAGAAAATTTTGGAAAAAAAATTCCAAAAAACTTTCAAAAATTTAAAAAAAAAATTAAAAAATTTTGAAAAAATAAAATTTTAAAAATTTTGGAAAAAAAATTTCAAAAAATTTTGGAAAAAAAAATTCAAAAAAATTTCGGAAAAAAGTTTTGAAAAATTCGGAAAAAAATTGTTGGAAAAAAAAAATTTTCAAAATTTTAGGAAAAAAAAATTTCAAAATTTTTGTAAAAAAAAAATTCTGAAAAAAATTTTTGGAAAAAAAAAATTTTCAAAATTTTAGGAAAAAAAAATTTCAAAATTTTTGTAAAAAAAAAATTTCAAAAAATTTTAGAAAAAAAAATATTTCGAAAAAATTTGGAAAAATTCAAAATTATTGGGAAAAAAAATTTTTTCAAAAATTTTGGAAAAAGAAATTTCAAAAATTTTCAAAAATTTCAAAAAATTTTAAAAATTTTGAAAAAAATAATTTAAAAAATTGAAAAAACTCAAAAATTTTGGAAAAAAAATTTTCAAAATATTTGGAAAAAAAAAATTTCAAAAATTTTGGAAAAAAAAATTTTCAAAAATTTCAACAAATTTTGGAAAAAAAAATTCAAAAATTTTTGGAAAAATAAATTTAAAAAAAAAAATTCAAAAGTTTTGGAAAAAAAATTTCAAAAATTTTGGAAAAAAATATAAAAAAAAATTTCAAAAAATGTTGGAAAAAAAATTTAGAAATATTCGAAAAAAAATTTCAAAAATTTAAAAAAATAATTTTTAAATAAAAATTCCAAAAATTTAAAACAAAAAAAAATTTTCAAAAAGTTTTGGAAAAAAAAATTTTAAAAAAAATTCAAAAATTTTGGAAAAAAAATTTCAAAATTTTTTAGAAACAAGTCGGAAAGGCTACAGTCACGCGGTGACTGTAAGAGGCCATGGATTTTCAGTGTACAGGTATATATTTAAAGTAAACCATAAAAAAGTAGTTAAGAGATAGCATAAGTTAGAACGAGAGAGAGATATGTGCATTTTTGGCGCGTTACACTCATACACCAGCGTCAACTGCTTCTTCTTTAATTTAGACGTCCGTTAAAAATGCACTGACCTGCCTCACGTTTTGTGTATTGCCTCACACGCATATGCATACATGTGTATGCATGTGTGAGCTTCGCATGCATGTATTGTATGCTTGCACGCATAAGTACAGCATGCATAACATCTTAAAAGGCAAAATTTAACATTTAATATAACATTGATTAGATAAATATTAATAAATGGGAAATAATTCAAAAATGTATATGCTTTATAAATATAAATGTAAAAAAATATAGAATACAACAAAACATAAAAAAATTAAAATAGGTACATTTTTTTTCGCCGTGGCCGTGGGGACTCGAACCCTGGCCGTTCGCATAGGAGTCCGTCATCCGAACAACTAGACCACCGTCGATGCGCTCCACGCACGCTAAAATTGCATACTTGGACTATTAGCTCAAATGTGTCATATTGACTTGTAAAACAATAACACTTCTACTGGATTGAATGACATAATTTGTTGAAATCATCATATATATATGGTACATATGAAACTTAATTTTATGATGAAAAAAAAACTTCTAATTAGAAGTGAAAAAAAAAAAAACTTATAAAGCCGCCGCCCCGCCCCGCCTGCCTTTCTCAAGGATCCAACCTCCACGTGGTTTTGCTTGATGGTCGGCTGCTCAATACATTTGACCATCGCCGCAACTACTGCCTATGCGGCTAAGTTACTATTTTGATCTCATACACACACATAACCATAAAGATCGAAAACGCACATGGCTGGCAGCAGCTTACAGGCAAGGCATCACAAATCAATAGAACACGTTAACTTGCGTAACTTCTTTGTTTATTATCCGATTGGATTGCAATTTATAGAATAAGTTCACAACGTATTTATCTAGATGTATGCCAAAGCTGAAAGTTAAGACTTCAATACTTTGCTTAATAATCGCATATTTAAAATTAATTTCTGATTTACGGGAGCGGTGGTAACCAAAATTTGAAAATGACGTTTACTGCCTAGGATATACATGAATCTTTCTGCCAAATTTGGAGTCTCTAGCTTTCTTAATAGCTGAGAACCGTTGTCTCATACAGACGGACAGACAGACAGACAGACAGACAGACAGACAGACGGACAGACAGACGGACAGACAGACGGACAGACAGACATGGCTAGATCGACTCGGCTAGTGATCCTGAGTAAGAATATATATAGTTTATGGGGTCGCATATGTCTCCTTCTGCCTGTTACGCACATTCCGACAAACCTAATAGACCATATATTTTTTTAAAATCCCATGGATCCCATAATCACCTTATCTAAGGCATTAACCTTAGTGAATACGCAAACCTTATCTAAGGCGCAAGCAACGAGCATGTATAAGTAACGCAAGCCCAAGCCAAAACCACAACTCTCACCAGAAAAAAATTCTCCGCCAGATGACTTATTAAATGTGGACATTGGCAAACCCAAGCAGCTTCTGTCTATCGACTAGATTTTCCAAATTGAACTGCCAACGTGCGTTTTCGTGTTATGTGCAAGTTTATCAACTATGGAAAATGATAATAGAAGGATAATTCATCTTTGTGAGAATATATATACTTTGTGGGGAGAGAATTGTTTCCTTCTGCCTGTTACATACATTTTCGGTTGGCGCAAAGTTATAATGCTTTATATTCTATGAGAAGCGGGTATAAAAACCGCACTAATAACGCAAAAGCTATTCAAGCTAACGTCTTAAGAACGAAGGTATGCTTCGAACAACAGTCTGTGTGGTTACGTATTTGTTACACTTTTTCAAAATTTGACGGTTATGTTACTGTATTCTAAAAGCGTGTACACTGAATATCAAATGCTGATCAAATTCAAGAATTTATATATGACACTATCCGAGTTATCAAACTTCCGCCACTTTTATCTGCTGAAAATTTATCCAGCATTGTTCGTTCGCTTAATATTAAGCAAAAAACCTACTTTACCCACGTTTTGCATAATGCCCAGCAAAATAAGGTATTTTATGAGTAGGTGGCGGAGCCGGTGTGGGCAAAAGTCGGCTTATTTCAGCTCTTTTCCAGTCCCTGTCCCAATTATATTTGAAGACCAGGATGCGACCCATCAACTACCAAAATAGTCTTATGTGCTCCAACTGGAAAGGCAGCGTTTGGAATTGAGGGTTCTACCCTTCATTCCATGTTTTCACTTCCCGTGAACCAATCTGGGACCGCATTTTAAAATTTAGGGAACGATCTTTTGAACACCCTTCGTTCAAGATTTATTGATCTTAAACTTTTAATCATAGATGAAATATCTATGGTAGGAGCAAAATTTAAGCAAATTTTAGATAACCGAGAGACACTATTCGGAGGAATCTCTGTTATCGTTTTTGGCGATCTCAGGCAGCTCAGTCCTGTTGGAGATCGTTGGATTTTCAAATCCACTTCTGACTCGCATGATCCCTATAGTTCGATATATGGATCTTCGTTAAGGGATTCTTTCAAGTTTTTTGAACTCACTGAGATCATGCGACAGAGAGTGATCAGGCTTTCGCTGTAGCATTAAATAATATGGCATCTGGACAAATGTCGTCCGACGACATTTCGCTTCTTCGCTCCAGAGTTTCTCCAGCCAGCGAACTGCCCAATGATGCATTTCATTTGTTTTATAGAAATGAGGATACCGATATTTTTAATACGACAAAATTAAATTCAATCCAAACTGCACAACACAACAGCTCTTGATTTCATTAAAGCTTCACATCTTAGCGCTGAAATTAAAGATACCCATCTGGAGGCAGTCAAAACTTTCAAGACCTCCAAAACTCAATGGTAGACTTCCTTAATTTTATTTATTTATTTGAGAATGTTAGTTTTTTCTCCAGTGGTCGGTATTATAGTGATTCCAACAACTTATCTTCTGCAGTTTTTGAATATGCCGTATTAAAATATAAGATGGTAGGGTTCCTTATTGTCTATAAGACTCCAGCATACCCATTGAGAAAATTTGAAGCAGAATTTGAAGACTTATTTCAGAGGTTTCCATTTTTTAATAGTAGTTCCACAATTTTAGGAGATTTTAACTTTTGCTTGCGATCTCTCAGAGGGTGTAGTCGTAGGATTTTTACTTTCTTAGAAAGTTTAGAATATGTGTCTCTTTTAGATTTGACATCGTCTACAACCAATATGGATACCCATATTGATTGGGCGATGTCAAATATATTGGAAGGTAGGGCCAATGCGCGCACTTATGAGACCATATATAGTCACCATTGTGGTGTTTTAGTAGATTTTCCAAGTTTTGTGTTGTAGGTTTTTTAGGCATTAATATATATTATTTAATATTTTAAATATATTTTAATTCTTTTAGATTATATGCCAAATTAAATTAGTTTAAATTAGTGTTAGAAGGCTATAGATTTTAAGGAATATAGATAGATAGAATCTATCTATCTGCACTTAGTGAAGTAATACATTTTTTGGGGAACGTTGGGGTTGCAGAGAGCAACTCAAGTCGACTCGTAGGTCAAAATTGTTTTTCAAAACAACTGACCCCATTACATTTGTAGTGGCCTCCCCGTGGTGTTCCCTGGGTTCCGATTATAGTTGATAATCGAAAGCGAATTCGAGCGGCGAATATTTAATAAAATTGTATTCATTCCAAGTTTCATGTCATTGCGATACTTTTGTTTATGGTTTACTTTAAATATATGAACGAAAATCCATTACCTCTTACAGTCACCGAGTGACTGTAGCCTTTCCGACTTGTTTTTTTTTTCAAAATTTTTTGAAATATTTTTTCCAAAATTTTTTGAAATTTTTTCCCCAAAATTTTTGAAATTTTTTTTCCAAAATTTTTTGAAATTTTTTTTTGTATTTTTGGATGCGCCTGGAGGTAACACATGTGTGGTATCATTGATTTTGCCAGCCATTCGGTCACTACAAAAAATTGCATTGGCATTAGCTTTGTCTGGAAATGCTGCTACTTTATTGGATGGTGGACGAACAGCACACTCAGCATTAAAATTGCCGTTAAATGTGCAGGTCTGTTTGTATTCATTAATTGATCGATTTAAAATATATTAGTGCTAATTACTATGATATTATTTTTGAACGTACAGGTGATTGACATTCCCACAACAACATATCAAGAAATTCTGCAATGGCAAAAGTCTTGCAGCAAATTGCAATTATTCTATTGGATGAATGTACATTGACCCATTCAAAATCTCTGGAATCATTAAACCGTACAATGCAAGATCTACGTTGCAATCAACAAATTTTTGGTGGTGCACTAATATTTTTGTCAAGAGATTTTCGCCAAACATTGCACGTGATTCCACGAGCAACATTAGCGGATGAGGTCAATGCGTGCTTGAAGTCATCTTTCCTGTGGCGATATTTCCAAAAATTGACATTGAACATAAGAATGCGTGTTCAATTGCACAATGATCAATCTGCAGAACGGTTTTTGAAGCAATTGTTAGAAATCGGAAGTGGTAAACTTACAAAAATACAAATGGCTTGATCACTTTGCTAAACAATTTTTTTACAATTATACAATCCAAAGGCGAATTAATTGAACGCGTGTTTCCAAATATTATTCAAAATTACAGAAATCATGATTGGTTGACAGAGCAAGCAATATTGTCACCAAAAAATGTACATGTCGATGAAATCAATTTTCACATTCAAGAAAAATTGCCAAACGCACTGACTTCATATGAATCTTTTGATAGCGCAATGAATTAAGATGATGCAGTGAATTATCTAGTTGAATTTTTAAATTCCCAAGCACCGCCTGGTATGCCACCGCTTCGTTTGAATTAAAAAATCGGCTCATCAATAATGTTACTACGGAATTTACATGCACCAAAATTGTGCGATGACACAAGATTGGTTCTAAGAAAATTTATACCAAATTTAATTGAAGCCACAATATTGACTGGCAAAGCAAAAGGAAATTGTGCTCATACCGCGTATTCCGATGATACCAAAAAACATGCTATTTGAATTCAAGAGAGTGCAATTCTCAGTGCGTCTATCATTTGCCAAGTCCAATAAGGCACAAGGTCAAACGCTTCAAGTATGCGGATTGAACTTGGAAGAGCCGTGTTTTCTCACGGGCAGCTATACGTGGCCTGTTCAAGAGCTGGCATTCCAAATTCTTTATTTATATATATATATATTTAAATATATATATCTGTCTGTAAGGTTGGGTTTTATTCGAGCGCATAGGTCTCATAGAGCAATTAAAAGAGCTAGAGGTACCGAATTCGGCATAAAAGTAGTTCTTTACATTGGGGTCCTGAAGTTAACATCAAAATTTTGTTGTTTATCATTGTCCTTGCAAATCGGTATTGTACTATTATTAAGCAAAGCTTAGGACTTTATATTATAAGAATCTAACCTTAAGCGATGGCTAGAGGTCATACTACGATACTTTCTTATTAAAAAGAGAGAAGCAATTTGTGCACATTTTTATACCATTGCAGATGGTATAATAATTTTGGCCAATAGCTTGGAACGCATCTTAGGAGGCACCTCCAACCCCATCCATATTTTGAGTTACATAAACAGTGTCCGTCTGTTGCCATCTTAATGTAAAACGGTAGACATGCTTCTTATTGCTGTATGTATGTAAGTCGGAACAAGCCAGATCGAAACGATATATCGTATAGCTGCCATACAATTTATCGGACGATTTTTATTGGATTTTAAAATTTCAAATTTAACATATTGATCTTCATTAATAAATATGCCTGCAAAATTTAAACTGAATCGAACCGCTATAGCATATAGCTGCCACATGAACAATCGGTAAAAAAAGTGCTTTGCATGAAAACCCATACTTGTACATTTACATACATGGAACGACCATTTAACAGGTGTTCTTAGTACATGTATAAACAAATAAATGTAACTTCAAATAAGAAATCTCTGCAATCCGAAGGAAGCGCTTTCTCGTTATACCCTTGCAGAGGGTATATTAATTTTAGCCAGAAGTTTGCAACGCACCTTAGGAGACATCTCCGACCCTATAAAGTATATATATTCTGAATCAGCATAAACAGAGGAGTCCAAAAATGGATGTCCGTCTGTCCGTCCGTCCGTCCGTCCGTCCGTCCGTCCGTCCGTCCGTCCGTCCGTCCGTCTGTTGCAACGCAAACTAGTCTCTCAGTTTTTGAGCTATCTTCATGAAACTTGGCATATAAGCTTCTTATTGCTGCGCGCTGTAAATAAGTCGGAACGAGCCAGATCGGACCGATATATCGTATAGCTGTCATAGAAACTATCGGCCGATTTTTGTTGTTTTTCAAGATATTGCAACAAGATTTGGCAAATCTTATTCTTATTACGTTCCTAATGTGCTGTCAAAATTGTATCAAAATCGGACCGCTATAACATATAGCTGCCATAGGAACAATCGGCTGAAATTAGGGTTTTTGTATGCAAACCTGTTTTGTTCATGGAAATACAGCACATTATCAATACTTTTTAATGTTATACAGTAACCCGTCCTTAGTTTTTCCATTTAAATATCTCAGACGTTTATATTCTATAGCTGTTATAGGAACAATCAGTCAGTCCGTCTGTCTGTTGCAACGCAAATTAGTCCCCCAGTTATTGAGCTATCTTCATAAAAGTTGGCTCACAAGCTTCTTATTTCTGCCTTCATTAAATAAGTCGGAACGGGCCAGATCGGACTGATATATCGAACAGCTGTCATGGAGCCTATCGGTCGATTTTCGTTATATATTCAAGATATAGCTATCAGGCTTACCACATCCAAATCTAATTATTGAGGACATCCTTAATAATAAAGTTTCATCAAAATCGAAGTTTTATAACTTGTAACAATCAACGATCGGCCTAATGAAGGTACCTGTTGCAATTTTATAAAAATCTGAGTAATATTACATATAGCTGTGTACAACTGCAAGGGTATAAAACCTTCGGCAAGCCGAAGGTAGCCTTGCTTTCTTGTTTTTATATTATTTGTGGGACTGACACGCTTCCATTTGCCTGTTACATTAATTTATTTGTACAAAATTAGTATAAACAGGAAATAAAATAATGGGATTTGAGTCCATGGTCGGACGCAAGTCTTACCAAAGTCCCAATCCTCGTCTTAGCTGCAAGCCTTATATAAAATCACCTTATCTAAGGCATTAACCTTAGTGAATACGCAAACCTTATCTAAGGCGCAAGCAACGAGCATGTATAAGTAACGTAAGCCCAAGCCAAAACCACAACTCTCACCAGAAAAAAATTCTCCGCCAGATGACTTATTAAATGTGGACATTGGCAACCCCAAGCAGCTTCTGTCTATCGACTAGATTTTCCAAATTGAACTGTTTCCTTCTGCCTGTTACATACATTTTCGGTTGGCACAAAGTTATAATGCCTTATATTCTATGAGAAGCGGGTATAAAAACCGCACTAATAACGCAAAAGCTATTCAAGCTAACGTCTTAAGAACGAAGGTATGCTTCGAAGAACAGTCTGTGTGGTTACGTATTTGTTACACTTTTTCAAAATTTGACGGTTATGTTACTGTATAAGGGTATGTTGCTCCTCATGAACTCATTATTTAACATTCTAAAAGCGTGTACACTGAATATCAAATGCTGATCAAATTCAAGAACCGTATGACACTATCCGAGTTATCAAACTTCCGCCACTTTTATCTGCTGAAAATTAATCCAGCATTGTTCGTTCGCTTAATATTAAGCAAACAAGTCGGAAAGGCTACAGTCACGCGTTGACTGTAAGAGGCCATGGATTTTCAGTGTACATATATATTTAAAAGTAGTGAAGGGACAAAACAAGCAGAATAGGCAAGAGTCGATGGCATAAGTTAGAACGAGAGATATTTATGTGAATTTTTGGCGCGAGGTAAGATTCATTACGCACACGCACACCAGCGTCAACTGCTTCTTCTTTAATTTAGACGTCCGTTAAGAATGCACTGACCTGCCTCACGTTTTGTGTATTGCCTCACACACATGTATGTATGCATGTGTGAGCTTCGCATGCATGTATTGTATACATGCACGCATAAGTACAGCATGCAAAACATCTTAAAAGGCAAAATGTAACACTTAATATAAAATTGATTAGATAAATATTAATAAATGGGAAAAATGCATATGCTTTATAAATATAAATGTAAACAGATATAAAATACAACAAAACATAAAAAAAATGAAGTAGGCAAATTCTCTTTTCGCCGTGGGGAATCGAACCCTGGCCGATTGCATAGGAGTCCGTCATCCAAACAACTAGACCACCGTCGCTGTGCTCCGCGCACGCTAAATTGCATATTTAGACCATTAGGTCAAATGTGTCATATTGTCTTGTCAACAATAACACTTCTATTGGATTGAATGAGATAATTTGTTGAAATATGATAAATGAAACTAAATATTATAATGAAAAAAAAAACTTTTAGAAGCCAAAAAAAAGGTAATTAAAACTCAACCGCCTGCCTCTTTCTGAGGGTTGATCCTCTATCTCTTCTTTGTTCGATTGCCGGCCTCTCAACACATTTGACTATCGCCGCAACTATTGGCTGTGCGGCTAACATACTATTTCGATCTCATACTCTCACATAACCATTTTCGCATTAAAAAGATCGAAAACGCACAAGGCTGGCAGCAGCTTGCAGGCACGGCATCACAAATCAATAGAGAACGTTAACTTACGTAACTTCTATGTTTATTATCCGATCGGGTTGCAATTTATATGTATGTATGCCAAAGCTGAAAGTTAAGACTTCAATACTTTGCCTAATAATCGCATATTTAAAATTAATTTCTGATTTACGGGGGCGGTGGGCGTGGTAACCAAAATTTTAAAATGACGTTTACTGCCTAGGATATACATGAATCTTTCTGCAAAATTTGGAGTCTCTAGCTTTCTTAATAGCTGAGAACCGTTGTCTCATACAGACGGACAGACGGACAGACAGACAGACGGACAGACAGACATGGCTAGATCGACTCGGCTAGTGATCCTGAGTAAGAATATATATAGTTTATGGGGTCGCAGATGTCTCCTTCTGCCTGTTACGCACATTCCGACAAACCTAATAGACCATGTATTTTTTTAAAATCCATGGCCTAAAAACCTACTTTACCCACGTTTTGCATAATGCCCAGCAAAATAAGGTATTTTATGAGTAGGTGGCGGAGCCGGTGTGGGCAAAAGTCGGCTTATTTCAGCTCTTTTCCAGTCCCTGTCCCAATTATATTTGAAGACCAGGATGCGACCCATCAACTACCAAAATAGTCTTATGTGCTCCAACTGGAAAGGCAGCGTTTGGAATTGGGGGTTCTACCCTTCATTCCATGTTTTCACTTCCCGTGAACCAATCTGGGACCGCATTTTAAAATTTAGGGAACGATCTTTTGAACACCCTTCGTTCAAGATTTATTGATCTTAAACTTTTAATCATAGATGAAATATCTATGGTAGGAGCAAAATTTAAGCAAATTTTAGATAACCGAGAGACACTATTCGGAGGAATCTCTGTTATCGTTTTTGGCGATCTCAGGCAGCTCAGTCCTGTTGGAGATCGTTGGATTTTCAAATCCACTTCTGACTCGCATGATCCCTATAGTTCGATATATGGATCTTCGTTATGGGATTCTTTCAAGTTTTTTGAACTCACTGAGATCATGCGACAGAGAGTGATCAGGCTTTCGCTGTAGCATTAAATAATATGGCATCTGGACAAATGTCGTCCGACGACATTTCGCTTCTTCGCTCCAGAGTTTCTCCAGCCAGCGAACTGCCCAATGATGCATTTCATTTGTTTTATAGAAATGAGGATACCGATATTTTTAATACGACAAAATTAAATTCAATCCAAACTGCACAACACAACAGCTCTTGATTTCATTAAAGCTTCACATCTTAGCGCTGAAATTAAAGATAGACATCTGGAGGCAGTCAAAACTTTCAAGACCTCCAAAACTCAATGGTAGACTTCCTTAATTTTATTTATTTATTTGAGAATGTTAGTTTTTTCTCCAGTGGTCGGTATTATAGTGATTCCAACAACTTATCTTCTGCAGTTTTTGAATATGCCGTTTTAAAATATAAGATGGTAGGGTTCCTTATTGTCTATAAGACTCCAGCATACCCATTGATAAAATTTGAAGCAGAATTTGAAGACTTATTTCAGAGGTTTCCATTTTTAAATAGTAATTCCACAATTTTAGGAGATTTTAACTTTTGCTTGCGATCTCTCAGAGGGTGTAGTCGTAGGATTTTTACTTTCTTAGAAAGTTTAGAATATGTGTCTCTTTTAGATTTGACATCGTCTACAATCAATATGGATACCCATATTGATTGGGCGATGTCAAATATATTGGAAGGCAGGGCCAATGCGCGCACTTATGAGACCATATATAGTCACCATTGTGGTGTTTTAGTAGATTTTCCAAGTTTTGTGTTGTAGGTTTTTTAGGCATTAATATATATTATTTAATATTTTAAATATATTTTAATTCTTTTAGATTATATGCCAAATTAAATTAGTTTAAATTAGTGTTAGAAGGCTATAGATTTTAAGGAATATAGATAGATAGAATCTATCTATCTGCACTTAGTGAAGTAATACATTTTTTGGGGAACGTTGGGGTTGCAGAGAACAACTCAAGTCGACTCGTAGGTCAAAATTGTTTTTCAAAACAACTGACCCCATTACATTTGTAGTGGCCTCCCCGTGGTGTTCCCTGGGTTCCGATTATAGTTGATAATCGAAAGCGAATTCGAGCGGCGAATATTTAATAAAATTGTATTCATTCAAAGTTTCATGTCTTTGCGATACTTTTGTTTATGGTTTACTTTAAATATATGAACGAAAATCCATGGCCTCTTACAGTCACCGAGTGACTGTAGCCTTTCCGACTTGTTTTTTTTTTTCAAAATTTTTTTCCAAAATTTTTTGAAATTTTTTTCCCAAAATTTTTGAAGTTTTTTTTCCAAAATTTTTTGAAATTTTTAGGCCATGGATTTTAAAAAAATACATGGTATATTAGGTTTGTCGGAATGTGCGTAACAGGCAGGAAGGAGACATATGCGACCCCATAAACTATATGTATATATTCTTACTCAGGATCACTAGCCGAGTCGATCTAGCCATGTCTGTCTGTCCGTCTGTCTGTCTGTCTGTCTGTCTGTCTGTCCGTCTGTATGAGACAACAACGGTTCTCAGCTATTAAGAACGCTAGAGACTCCAAATTTGGCAGAAAGATTCATGTATATCCTAGGCAGTAAACGTCATTTTCAAATTTTGGTTACCACGCCCACCGCTCCCGTAAATCAGAAATTAATTTTAAATATGCAATTATAGGGCAAAGTATTGAAGTCTTAATTTTCAGCTTTGGCATACATCTAGATAAATACGTTGTGAACTTATTCTATAAATTGCAATCCAATCGGATAATAAACATAGAAGTTACGCAAGTTAACGTGTTCTATTGATTTGTGATGCCTTGCCTGTAAGCTGCTGCCAGCCATGTGCATTTTCGATCTTTTTAATGCGAAAATGGTTATGTGAGAGTATGAGATCGAAATAGTATGTTAGCCGCACAGCCAATAGTTGCGGCGATAGTCAAATGTGTTGAGAGGCCGGCAATCGAACAAAGAAGAGATAGAGGTTCTCAACCCTCAGAAGAGGCGGGCGGTTGAGTTTTAATTACCTTTTTTTTTCGCTCTTAAAGTTTTTTTTTTATCATTATAATTTAGTTTCATTTTTCATATATCAACAAATTATCTCATTCAATCCAATAGAAGTGTTATTGTTGACAAGACAATATGACACATTTGACCTAATGGTCTAAATATGCAATTTTAGCGTGCGCGGAGCACAGCGATGGTGGTCTAGTTGTTTGGATGACGGACTCCTATGCAAACGGCCAGAGTTCGAATCCACACGGCGAAAAAAGAATTTACATATTTTAATTTTTTTATGTTTTGTTGTATTTTATATTTGTTTACATTTATATTTATAAAGCATATGCATTTTTCCCATTTATTAATATTTATCTAATCAATTTTATATTAAGTGTTACATTTTGCCTTTTAAGATGTTTTGCATGCTGTACTTATGCGTGCATGTATACAATACATGCATGCGAAGCTCACACATGCATACATACATGTGTGTGAGGCAATACACAAAACTGCCTCACGTCAGTGCATTCTTAACGGACGTCTAAATTAGAGAAGAAGCAGTTGACGCTGGTGTGTGTGTGTGTAACGAATATTGGCACGCGCAAAAAATGCATTATGCCATCGACTCTTGTCTATTCGGCTTGCTTTGTCCCTTCACTACTTTTTTTATGGTTTACTTTAAATATATATGTACACTGAAAATCCATGGCCTCTTACAGTCAACGCGTGACTGTAGCCTTTCCGACTTGTTTAATTCAAACGAAGCGGTGGCATACCAGGCGGTTCTTGGGAATTTAAAAATGCAACTAAATAATTCACTGCATCATCTTCATTCATTGCGCTATCAAAAGATTCATATGAAGTCAGTGCGTTTGGCAATTTTTCTTGAATGTGAAAATTGATTTCATCGACATGTACATTTTTTGGTGACAATATTGCTTGCTCTGTCAACCAATCATGATTTCTGTAATTTTGACGTTCAATTAATTCGCCTTTGGATTGTATAATTATAAAACAAGAAAGCAAGGCTACCTTCGGCTTGCCGAAGGTTTTATACCCTTGCAGTTATACTAAATATAAAATAAATTTGGATTGCTGCCGGTCTCCGTGGTATTAATTAAACAATTATAACAGTACATCGAATGACCAAATTCTGATATGGATGTGATAAGCCTGATAGCTATATCTTGAAAAATAAACAAAATTGGCTGATATGTAACATGACAGCCTTACGATGTATCGGTCCGATCTTGCCCGTTCAGTTTTATTTAAAGAGGGCAGAAATAAGAGTCTTGTGAAGTTTCATGAAGATAGCTCAATAACTGGGGGACTAATTTGCGTTGCAGACGGATTGACTGATTGTTCCTATAACAGCTATAGAATATAAACATCTGAGATATTTAAATGGAAAAACTAAGGGCGGGTTACTGTATAACATTAAAAAGTATTGATAATGTGCGGTATTTCCAAGAACAAAACAGGTTTGCATACAAAAACCCTAATTTCAGCCGATTGTTCCTATGGCACATTAGGAACGTAATAAGAATAAGATTTCCCAAATCTTGTTGCAATATCTTGAAAAACAACAAAAATCGGCCGATAGTTTCTATGACAGCTATACGATATATCAGTCCGATCTGTCTCGTTCCGATTTATTTAGTCTACAGCAATAAGAAGCTTGTATGCCAAGTTTCATGAAGATAGCTCAAAAACTGAGAGACTAGTTTGCTTTGCAACAGACGGACGGACGGACGGACGGACAGACGGACATCCATTTTTGGACTCCTCTGTTTATGCTGATTCAGAATATATATACTTTATAGGGTCGGAGATGTCCCCTAAGGTGCGTTGCAAACTTCTGGCTAAAATTAATATACCCTCTGCAAGGATATAAAAAAATTTCAAAAAATTTTCAATAACTTCAAAAAATTTTCAAAAATTAAAAAAAATTTCAAAAATTGTTGAAAATTTTTGGAAAAATAAAAATGTTCAAAATTTTTGGAAAAACAAGTGGGTAGGGCTACAGTCGAACGCCCGACAGTAGGATACCCTTCTCCCAATTTTTAAAATCCGTTACAAACGTGTAACCACACTCATAATTTCAAACAGAAATTTTGCACAAATACTTCTACTACATATAGCTTTCTCGCTCATACTCACACAGCGACGCACGTTAAGAGTGACGTCGACGTCGGCGTCAACTACTGAAAGCAGCGCGCAGGCGGCTGCTCGTATATTTTGTACTGAAAACGTTGACTTGAATAACTTCTGTGTTATTGGTCCGATCGGATTGTAATTTGGAGAATATGTTCATATGGCATTTAGCATTATACATACCAAAGCAGAACTTTATAAGTTTAATAGTTTGCTTAATAATCGTAAATTACCGATTTGCGGGGGCGGTGGGCGTGGCATCAAACATTTGAAATAAACTTTATCTGCTTGGGAAGCATAGGAACCTCCATGCCAAATTTGCTGTCTCTAGCTCTTTTAATAGCTGAGATCCGTTGTCTCAAACAAACAGACGGACAGCCGGACAGACGGACAGACAGACGGACATGTCTCAATCGACTCGGCTAGTGATCCTGAGCAAGAATATATATACTTTATGGGGTCTGCCACGCCTCCTTATGCCTGTTACATACATTGCACAAAGTTAGTATACCCTTTTTTGACCATTTTCAATGGTCGAAGGGTATAATAACGTTAATCACATTAAAGTAGCTACAGCGTCTCCACAAGCTAATGGACAAGTAGAAAGAGTAAATAGGGATTTAGGTCCGATGATGGCTAAAATAATAGATACAGAAAATAACGAGGCGTGGCATAAAGTTCTGTACAAAGTGGAATACACAATGAACAATACAAGAAATAGAAGTACAAATGAATGTCC
This sequence comes from Zaprionus tsacasi, assembly GCA_018904105.1. Classification (NCBI taxonomy): domain Eukaryota; kingdom Metazoa; phylum Arthropoda; class Insecta; order Diptera; family Drosophilidae; genus Zaprionus; species Zaprionus tsacasi. Next base: position 34,634 of record JAEIFR010000611.1, on the reverse strand, counting down.
AAGCGTAATGCTTTTTGGAGTAAAACAGAAAGGAAACAGTGTCGATAGTCTGAAAGAAAACGTCATAGATCCAAATAACCAAACGATAAGGAACTTAGAAGAAATTAGACGAAATGCACAGATAAGTCAAGAAAAGGCTCAAGCATATAATAATACCTATGTAAATGCAAAACGCCAAAAACCTAAAGTCTTTGCGGTAGGCGATTATGTAGTAGTAAAAAATTTTAATTCTTTGCAAGGCGCATCTAGTAAACTTATACCAAAATTTAAAGGACCATACGTAGTGTCAAAAGTTTTAGACAATGATAGATATTTAATTGAAGACGTGGAAAATTTTCAACAATCACAAATACCGTATTCAGGAATATGGGCTGTACATAATCTTAAACAATGGATCAATTCAAAAAGTGTTGCAATGTCTGAAAATGAGCTAAGCGAAGAAAATGATGAGGACAACGAAGAAAATATAGATATAATTCCAAAAAATGATGTAAATAAAGAAAATGAGAATGTAAATTTAAATGATGATATAAGTGTAGAAAGAGATAAAAACAAGAAAGCAAGGCTACCTTCGGCTTGCCGAAGGTTTTATACCCTTGCAGTTGTACACAGCTATATGTAATAGTACTCAGATTTTCATAAAATTGCAACAGGTACCTTCATTAGGCCGATCGTTGATCGTTATAAGTTATAAAACTTCGATTTTGATGATACTTTATTATTAAGGACATACTTAGATTTGGATGTGGTAAGCCTGATAGCTATATCTTGAAATATACCGAAAATCGACCGATAGGCTCCATGACAGCTGTACGATATATCAGTCCGATCTGGCCCGTTCCGACTTAGTTAATGAAGGCAGAAATAAGAAGCTTGTGAGCCAACTTTTATGAAGATAGCTCAATAACTGGGGGACTAATTTGCGTTGCAACAGACAGATAGACTGACTGATTGTTCCTATAACAGCTATAGCATATAAACGTCTGAGATATTTAAATGGAAAAAATAAGGGCGGGTTACTGTATAACATTAAAAAGTATTGATAATGTGCGGTATTTCCAAGAACAAAACAGGTTTGCATGCAAAAACCCTAATTTCAGCCGATTGTTCCTATGGCAGCTATATGTTATAGTGGACCGATTTTGATACAATTTTGACAGCACATTAGGAACGTAATAAGAATAAGATTTGCCAAATCTTGTTGCAATATCTTGAAAAACAACAAAAATCGGCCGATAGTTTCTATGACAGCTATACGATATATCGGTCCGATCTAGCTCGTTCCGACTTATTTACAGCTCGCAGCAATAAGAAGCTTATATGCCAAGTTTCATGAAGATAGCTCAAAAACTGAGAGACTAGTTTGCGTTGCAACAGACGGACGGACGGACGGACAGACGGACATCCATTTTTGGACTCCTCTGTTTATGCTGATTCAGAATATATATACTTTATAGGGTCGGAGATGTCTCCTAAGGTGCGTTGCAAACTTCTGGCTAAAATTAATATACCCTCTGCAAGGGTATAATGAAGTTGTAAACAATAAAATTACAAATAAGTATGGCCAAAGCAATATTGTAACAAGAAGCAAGTCAACGAGTATTAGGAGATCCTCAATGTCAGAACGGCCGAGTTGTAGTAATATGTAGTACGTGTAGTAATATATAGTTATAATTAGTATGTAAGATTCTATGTAATTGTAATTATTGTTTAGTTTGTCGATCATGGCTCAACGCCATCTATTGTAAGTAAAATAGTTCTAGTTCACTAAGCGCCCTCTGGTGTAAACAAGACGAGTAGAGAGTAAGGAGAAGCGACGCACTTCACTTTGAAGCAGAACGCAGTATTGTACGGACGCGCATTGTCAAATTAAAATATTGTAATAACGCCTAAAATAAAAACTTTAATTGATTCAAATACAAAAGCTATCTGACTACTAAAGGAAAAAACAAGTGGGTAGGGCTACAGTCGAACGCCCGACAGTAGGATACCCTTCTCCCAATTTTAAAAATCCGTTACAAACGTGTAACCACACTCATAATTTCAAACAGAAATTTTGCACAAATACTTCTACTACATATAGCTTTCTCGCTCACACTCACACAGCGACGCGCGTAAAGAGTAAAGCGACAAGACGCAACGTCGACGTTGACGTCAATTGCTCAAAGCACCGCGCAGGCTGCTGCTCTCGCATTTGTATTGAAAACGTTGACTTGAATAACTTCTATGTTATTGATCGGATTGGATTGTAATTTGGAGACTATGTTCATATTGCATTCAGCTTTATACATACTAAAGCAGAACTTTATAAGTTTAATACTTTGTTTAATAATCACAAATAACCGATATGCGGGGGCGGTGGGCGTGGCATCAAACATTTGAAATAAACTTTGTCTGCCTATTATATATAGGAACCTCCATACCAAATTTGGTGTCTCTAGCTTTTTTAATAGCTGAGATCTGTTGTCTCATACAGACGGACAGACGGACAGACGGTCAGACGGACAGACGGACAGACGGACAGACAGACGGACATGGCTCAATCGACTCGGCTAGTGATCCTGAGCAAGAATATATATACTTTATGGGGTCTGCTACGCCTCCTTATGCCTGTTACATACATTGCACAAAGGTACGAGTATTTAGACCATTAGGTCAAATGTGTCATATTGTCTTGATAACACTTCTATTGGATTGAATGATATAATTTGTTGATATATGAAAAATGAAACTAAATGAAACTAAATTATAATGATAAAAAAAAACTTTTAGAAGCGAAAAAAAAGGTAATTAAAACTCAACCGCCGCCTCTTTTGGGGGTTGAGAACCTCTATCTCTTCTTTGTTCGATTGCCGGCCTCTCAACACATTTGACTATCGCCGCAACTATTGGCTGTGCGGCTCACATACTATTTCGATCTCATACTCTCACATAACCATTTTCGCATTAAAAAGATCGAAAATGCACATGGCTGGCAGCAGCTTACAGGCAAGGCATCACAAATCAATAGAACACGTTAACTTGCGTAACTTATTTGTTTATTATCCGATTGGATTGCAATTTATAGAATAAGTCCACAACGTATTTATCTAGATGTATGCCAAAGCTGAAAGTTAAGACTTCAATACTTTGCTTAATAATCGCATATTTAAAATTAATTTCTGATTTACGGGAGCGGTGGGCGTGGTAACCAAAATTTGAAAATGACGTTTACTGCCTAGGATATACATGAATCTTTCTGCCAAATTTGGAGTCTCTAGCTTTCTTAATAGCTGAGAACCGTTGTCTCATACAGACGGACAGACGGACAGACAGACAGACAGACAGACAGACAGGCAGACAGACGGACAGACAGACCTGGCTAGATCGACTCGGCTAGTGATCCTGAGTAAGAATATATATAGTTTATAGGGGTCGCATATGTATCCTTCTGCCTGTTACGCACATTCCGACAAACCTAATAGACCATGTATTTTTTTAAAATCCATGGCCTAAAAATCGGCTCATCAATAATGTTACTACGGAATTTACATGCACCAAAATTGTGCGATGGCACAAAATTGGTTGTAAGAAAATGTATACCAAATTTAATTGAAGCCATAATATTGACTGGCAAAGCAAAAGGAAATTGTGCTCATACCGCGTATTCCGATGATACCAAAAAACATGCTATTTGAATTCAAGAGAGTGCAATTCTCAGTGCGTCTATCATTTGCCAAGTCCAATAAGGCACAAGGTCAAACGCGGCCTGTTCAAGAGCTGGCATTCCAAACTCATTATTTATATATATACTATATATATTTAAATATATATATATATATATGTAAGATGGTATACTTCGATGCAAGTTGGCAACCCCACTAATGGAGGACAGTTGGCATGCCTGCGAACAGAAGAGTGTTGCCAGAGGAGAGTAGCGAAAGGGAGTCGTAGTCGGTCGTCTCGCGTATAAAGTTGGCAGTTGAACAAACCGCTATTAAGTTGTAAAAGTTGCCCAAATATTAAGTTGTGAAGAATACTCAAGTTGTAACGCCATTATTTTGTATTATTTAACCTTACTGAATTGATTTGAACCATTATAATAAACTCACTTTAATAATAACCTTACATTTGGGGGCTCGTGCCGGTTTCTGATTCATATCGGTTAATACAATACGTTGTAAAGTGGATAAAGTTGAACATTTGTATGATAGTGAACTCTTGATTATTGAGTTGAACAGTTGTGAAAAGACAAAGCATTTTTTTTGTCTGAACAGTCGCAGTCAAATTGTGGTTTTACCGTTGCTAAACGTCGAAAATTTAAATACGCATATGCATACATAAAAGCGAACGCTAGAAATGCCGAAAACGAGAAGTGCACACGCGTTAGAAGAAAGAATGAGTAGTACAAGAAATGAGGATCAGTCCATAGACGAAAGCGAAGAAGAAACGATAATGGAACAAGGAAACGCGAAAAGAGACTTAACGGCCGCGAACAATTATGACCTCAATTCCAAAATGCAGCAGCTTATGCAGTTGTTAACACTCAAAGGTGAGGTGAATGAACAGCGTGAAAACCAAGTGAAAATTACAGCAAACAATTTTGAAAAAGTGGTCAACGATTTCGATGGTGTTTCAATACCAGTTGTCAAGTGGTTCGAAATTTTTGAACACAATGCGGAAGCCTATGGGCTAAATGAAAACAAGTGGATATGGCTACAGTCGAACGCCCGACTGTAGGATACCCTTCTCCCAATTTTTAAAATCCGTTACAAACGTGTAACCACACTCATAATTTCAAACAGAAAATTTTGCACAAATACTTCTACTACATATAGCTTTCTCGCTCACACTCACACAGCGACGCACGTTAAGAGTGACGTCGACGTCGGCGTCAACTACTGAAAGCAGCGCGCAGGCTGCTGCTCGTACATTTGAACTGAAAACGTTGACTTGAATAACTTCTGTGTTATTGGTCCGATCGGATTGTAATTTGGGGAATATGTTCAGATGGCATTTACCATTATACATACCAAAGCAGAACTTTCTAAGTTTAATACTTTGCTTAATAATCGTAAATTACCGATTTGCGGGGGCGGTGGGCGTGGCATCAAACATTTAACATAAACTTCACCTGCCTATTATATATAGGAACTTCCATTCCAAATTTGGCGTCTCTAGTTTTTTTAATAGCTGAGATCTGTTCCCTCATACAGACGGACAGACAGACGGACATGTCTCAATCGACTCGGCTAGTGATCCTGAGCAAGAATATATATACTTTGTGGGGTCTGCCACGCCTCCTTATGCCTGTTACATACATTGCACAAAGTTAGTATACCCTTTTTTGACCATTTTCAATGGTCGAAGGGTATAAACAGAGTTTTGCGGTGCCATACATACTACCTCTAGCTTGCACGTATTTCTGTTTATACCCTTCGACCATTGAAAATGGTCAAAAAAGGGTATACTAACTTTGTGCAATGTATGTAACAGGCATAAGGAGGCGTGGCAGACCCCATAAAGTATATATATTCTTGCTCAGGATCACTAGCCGAGTCGATTGAGCCATGTCCGTCTGTCTGTCCGTCTGTCCGTCTGTATGAGACAACGGATCTCAGCTATTAAAAAAGCTAGAGACACCAAATTTGGTATGGAGGTTCCTATATATAATAGGCAGGTGAAGTTTATGTTAAATGTTTGATGCCACGCCCACCGCCCCCGCAAATCGGTAATTTACGATTATTAAGCAAAGTATTAAACTTATGAAGTTGTGCTTTGGTATGTATAATGCTTAATACCATATAAATGTATTCTCCAAATTACAATCCGATCGGACCAATAACACAGGAGTTATTCAAGTCAACGTTTTCAATACAAATGTACGAGCAGCAGCCGGCGCGCTGCTTGGAGTTGACGTCGACTTCGACGTTGCGTCTCGCCGCTTTACGCTTTACGCGCGTCGCTGTGTGAGTGCGAGCGAGTAAGCTATGTATATATAGAGAAGAATTTTTGCAGAATTTCTGTTTGAAATTATCAGTGTAGTTACACGTTTGTAACAGATTTAGAAAATTGGGAGAAGGGTATCCTACTGTCGGGCGTTCGACTGTAGCCATATTCACTTGTTAGAATTGGAATATATAAACAATTATTAGGAGTTGAAACTTAAATTAATTGATGAATTTCGATGCAGCTGAAACAGTGCTGATATTCATCAACAGCTGAAAGATCGCAAAAAGAAAAAAACGGAGTCTTTTCACGAGTACATGCTGAACATGAAAAAAGTTGCAAGAATGGGTGAAGTAGAAGAGACGGCAGTAATTCGCCACATTGTCAACGGATTGCAGATCAAAAGCGAATTCAAATTTGCCATGTATCGATGCAAAACGTATAAGCAGCTTAAAGAGGAATACGAAACATATGAGCTAGTTCACAGAAACGATAATTATCCGATAAACGATAATCATCAGAGGAACGAAAACAATCAAAAGAACGAGAACAACAATCAGCGGAATCAAAACAAAACAGACGCAGAAAAACCGAAAAAGAAAGAATACTGTTTCAATTGCGGCTCATCAGAACATAAAAGGAAGGAATGCACATCAGCCACAAAATGCTTCCGCTGCAACGAAGAAGGGCATATTTCACGCAGTTGTCCATCAAACGCTGATCGAGTTCGAGTTATTTCAAATAGTTATCGACTTAAAAAAATTCTTTTAAATGGCTTACAGGTGGAGTGCTTAGTGGATACCGGCTCCGATGTAACCATTGTAAAGCAGAACATCGCAGATAAGTTGAATGTGGACATTTTTAAAACCGCTTCAACGCTACGTGGTCTGGGCAACACCAGTACAAAGCCAATTGGATATTTCAACGCCGAAGTGGAAATCGACACGCTGCGTACGAAGCAGAAATTCTTGGTTGTGTCAAACTGCAAGATGGACTGCAATGTGATACTTGGTTACGACTTTATAAGGAAGTTTGAATTCATAGGTGATTCGAACGGATTTTTATTTCAACGTGTACTGAACGACCATAGTTCTACAGATGAGTATGCAATGGAGGTTTACAGCGTTTTTGAAGAATATAACAACATTACAGCGCCCAAAAATTACCAGAAGGAAGTGGAAGATATGATCGAAGATGCATTTCAGTTGCAAGAGGCGGATCACGCGCAATGTCCAATTATTCTGAACATTGTTCCAGATGGTAACATAGTGCCGTTTCGACAAGCACCCAGTCGTCTGTCACCGAACGAAGCAGAAGCTGTAAAGAATCAGGTCAATGAATGGTTACAGATGGGAATTGTACGAGAATCATTTTCCAACGTAGCAAGTCGAGTGGTCGTGGTCAAGAAGAAGGATCAAACATTGAGGTTATGCGTCGATTACCGTAAACTGAACAGCATGGTACTTCAGGATTTGTTTCCTGTGCCACTTATTGAGGATGTTCTTGACAAACTGCAAGCAGCGAAATTTTTCACGATTATGGACTTAGAAAATGGTTTCTTTCACGTGCCCATCGAAGAAAAGAGCAGACACCTAACGGCTTTCATCACACGAGAAGGACTTTTTGAATTTAACAGGGCTCCTTTTGGATTTAAGAATTCACCAGCTGCGTTCATCAGATATGTCAACCATGTTTTTCAGAAACTTATTAATGAAGAAGTAATGCAGCTTTATATGGACGACATTGTTATTTTCGCAGAGTCTGCAGACGTATGCATGCAGAAGAGCCGACAAGTTTTGGAAACAGCAGCCAGGTATGGTTTAAGGATAAAATGGGAAAAATGCAGTTTCCTACAGCAGAGTATAAACTTCCTGGGTCATACAGTGGTAAACGGACGAGTTTGGCCTGGAGCAGACAAAACATCAGCTGTAAAACGATTTGCATATCCTAAGGATATAAAAGGCGTCCAATCGTTTCTGGGTTTGACTGGATTTTTTCGAAGATTTATTCCGCGTTATGCAGAGATAGCGCGCCCGTTAACGAATTTGTTAAGGAAGAACGCTGTATTTGTAATTGCTGAAGCTGAAAAGGACGCAATCGAAAGATTAAAGGATATATTAACAAGTGAGCCAGTATTGCACATATACTCTCGGGAGGCAAAGACAGAGCTACATACCGACGCTTCCAAAGACGGACTAGGAGCTGTGCTGCTGCAGTGTTTTGAAGGACATATGCATCCCGTGTATTTCTGGAGCAAAAAGACGAGTGAAGCCGAGGTCAAAAAACACAGTTATATATTGGAGATCAAGGCTGCATATCTTGCGCTTAAGAAATTCCGCCATTTTTTGTTGGGAACTCGATTCAAATTGGTAACAGATTGTGCAGCATTTAAGCAGATGACAAGTAAAGACGAAATACCGCGCGATGTGGAGGAATGGGTACTCTACATAAAAAGCTTTACACCAGATATGGAACATCGCGCAGGAGCAAGGATGAAGCACGTCGATCATCTTAGTCGTTACCCACAGGATGTTTTAATAATCACAACTGAGTTGTCAGCTCGATTACGAAAAGCACAGCAAGAAGACGATAACGTTAAAGCAATATTGCAGTTGCTTCAGAATGGACCTTATGAGAATTTTAAGATGAAGGGTGGACTACTCTTCAAAGAAGTTGATGGTTGCGAACTTCTAGTTGTCCCCAAGAATATGGAGCGTGACGTCATTAAAATAGCTCATGACTCTGGTCACTTCGCCGCACGTAAAACAATGCATAACATAAAGCAGCAATACTTTATCTCGCATTTAGAGGGAAAAGTTTCAAAGTATATTTCTTATTGTATTGTTTGTATAATACACAGTAAAAAATTGGGCAAACAAGAAGGACGTTTACACTGTATAGGAAAAGGTGATGTTCCCCTGCAAACGCTGCATGTAGACCATCTTGGACCGATGGATATGACTTCTAAGATGTACAAGTACATTTTTGCAGTGGTCGATGGATTCTCCAAATTCGTGTGGCTGTATCCTGTGAAGTCGACAGGACAAGATGAGGTTGTGAAGAAGCTAAAAGAATGGGCAAGCGTATTCGGATTTTCTGCACGTATAGTAAGCGATAGAGGTTCGGCGTTTACATCAAACGCATACAAAGAGTTTCTGGAGGTCAACATGGTGGAGCACATTTGCACAACAACCGGAGTCGCAAGAGGCAACGGTCAAGTCGAGAGGGTCAATCGCTGCATAATTGACATTCTTGCGAAGCTGTCTTCAGACGAACCTGCTAAGTGGTACAAGTATGTGCCACGTGTACAGATGGCAATTAACTCGCACGTACATTCGACAACGCTGTCAACGCCGTTCGAGATAATGTTCGGGACGAAGATGTGTACGAAGGTGGACGATCGTTTGCTAGACATGATGCAGCAGGAGTTGGTCGAGAAGTTCAACGAAGAGCGACAGCAGCTGCGCATAGAAGCAAAACATAATATTGAAGAGGCACAGAAGAACTACAAGATGCACTACGACAAGAAGCGACGTACGGAGCAGATCTACAAGTTGGGCGACTTGGTTGCTATAAAGCGAACTCAATTCGTTGCAGGCCGAAAGCTGGCTAGCGAATATCTTGGTCCATATACTGTCATAAAGGTTAAGAGAAACGGTCGCTATGATGTGAAGAAGGCATCAATAAACACCGAGGGACCAAATATTACTGCAACAAGCTGCGATAATATGAAGTTGTGGAAATATGTAGCCGAGAATGAGGAAATTTTGTCATCCGGGACGGATGAGGAAGATCAGGAGGGCCGAATGTAAGATGGTATACTTCGATGCAAGTTGGCAACCCCACTAATGGAGGACAGTTGGCATGCCTGCGAACAGAAGAGTGTTGCCAGAGGAGAGTAGCGAAAGGGAGTCGTAGTCGGTCGTCTCGCGTATAAAGTTGGCAGTTGAACAAACCGCTATTAAGTTGTAAAAGTTGCCTAAATATTAAGTTGTGAAGAACACTCAAGTTGTAACGCCATTATTTTGTATTATTTAACCTTACTGAATTGATTTGAACCATTATAATAAACTCACTTTAATAATAACCTTACATATATATATCTGTCTGTAAGGTTGGGTTTTATTCGAGCGCATAGGTCTCATAGAGCAATTCAAAGAGCTAGAGGCACCGAATTCGGCATAAAAGTAGTTCTTTACATTGGGGTCCTGAAGTTAACATCAAAATTTTGTTGTTTATCATTGTCCTTGCAAATCGGTACTGTACTATTATTAAGCAAAGCTTAGGACTTTATATTATAAGAATCTAACCTTAAGCGATGGCTAGAGGTCATACTACTTTCTTATTAAAAAGAGAGAAGCAATTTGTGCACATTTTTATACCATTGCAGATGGTATGATAATTTTGGCCAATAGCTTGGAACGCATCTTAGGAGGCACCTCCAACCCCATCCATATTTTGAGTTACATAAACAGTGTCCGTCTGTTGCCATCTTAATGAAAAACGGTAGACATGCTTCTTATTGCTGTATGTATGTAAGTCGGAACGAGCCAGATCGAAACGGTATATCGTATAGCTGCCATACAATTTATCGGACGATTTTTATTTGATTTTAAGATTTCAAATTTAACATATTGATCTTCATTAATAAATATGCCAGCAAAATTTAAACTGAATCGAACCGCTATAACATATAGCTGCCACATGAAAAATCGGTAAAAAAAAAGTGCTTTGCATGAAAACCCATACTTGTACATGATTACATACATGGAACGACCATTTAACAGGTGTTTTTAGTACAGGTATAAGCAAATAAATGTAACTTTAAATAAGAAATCTCTGCAATCCGAAGGAAGCGCTTTCTCGTTTTTAGGCCATGGATTTTAAAAAAATACATGGTCTATTAGGTTTGTCGGAATGTGCGTAACAGGCAGAAGGAGACATCTGCGACCCCATAAACTATATATATTCTTACTCAGGATCACTAGCCGAGTCGATCTAGCCATGTCTGTCTGTCCGTCTGTCTGTCTGTCGGTCTGTATGAGACAACGGTTCTCAGCTATTAAGAAAGCTAGAGACTCCAAATTTGGCAGAAAGTTTCATGTATATCCTAGGCAGTAAACGTCATTTTCAAATTTTGGTTACCACGCGCACCGCCCCCGTAAATCAGAAATTAATTTTAAATATGCGATTATTAAGCAAAGTATTGAAGTCTTAACTTTCAGCTTTGGCATACATCTAGATAAATACGTTGTGAACTTATTCTATAAATTGCAACCCGATCGGATAATAGACATAGAAGTTACGTAAGTTAACGTTCTTTATTGATTTGTGATGCCGTGCCTGCAAGCTGCTGCCAGCCATGTGCCTTTTCGATCTTTTTATTGCGAAAGTGGTTACGTGTGTTTTTGGGATCGAAATAGTAACTTAGCCGCTGAGCCAATAGTTGCGGCGATAGTCAAATGTGTTGAGAGGCCGGCAATCGAACAAAGAAGAGATAGAGGTTCTCAACCCTCAGAAGAGGCGGTTGAGTTTTAATTCCCTTTTTTTTCGCTTCTAAACGTTTTTTTTTCCATCATTATAACATTTAGTTTCATTTATCATATTTCAACAAATTATCTCATTCAATCAAATAGAAGTGTTATTGTTGTACAAGACAATATGACACATTTGAGCTAATGGTCTAAATATGCAGTTTTAGCGTGCGCGGAGCGCAGCGACGGTGGTCTAGTTGTTTGGATGACGGCCTCCTATGCAATCGGCCAGGGTTCGAATCTTCACGGCGAAAAAAAAAATTTACCCATTTTAATTTTTATACCCTTGCAGAGGGTATATTAATTTTAGCCAGAAGTTTGCAACGCACCTTAGGAGACATCTCCGACCCTATAAAGTATATATATTCTGAATCAGCATAAACAGAGGAGTCCAAAAATGGATGTCCGTCTGTCCGTCCGTCCGTCCGTCCGTCCGTCCGTCCGTCCGTCCGTCCGTCCGTCCGTCCGTCCGTCCGTCCGTCCGTCCGTCTGTTGCAACGCAAACTAGTCTCTCAGTTTCTGAGCTATTTTTTTTTTTTTTTTTTTTTTTTTTTTTTTTTTTTTTTTTTATTACCCCTATCTTCATGAAACTTGGCATATAAGCTTCTTATTGCTGCGAGCTGTAAATAAGTCGGAACGAGCTAGATCGGACCGATATATCGTATAGCTGTCATAGAAACTATCGGCCGATTTTTGTTGTTTTTCAAGATATTGCAACAAGATTTGGCAAATCTTATTCTTATTACGTTCCTAATGTGCTGTCAAAATTGTATCAAAATCGGTCCACTATAACATATAGCTGCCATAGGAACAATCGGCTGAAATTAGGGTTTTTGCATGCAAACCTGTTTTGTTCTTGGAAATACAGCACATTATCAATACTTTTTAATGTTATAAAGTAACCCGCCCTTATTTTTTCCATTTAAATATCTCAGACGTTTATATGCTATAGCTGTTATAGGAACAATCAGTCAGTCCATCTGTCTGTTGCAACGCAAATTAGTCCCCCAGTTATTGAGCTATCTTCATAAAAGTTGGCTCACAAGCTTCTTAATTCTGCATTCATTAAATAAGTCGGAACAGGCCAGATCGGACTGATATATCGTACAGCTGTCATGGAGCCTACCGGCCGATTTTCGTTATATATCAAGATATAGCAATCAGGCTTACCACATCCAAATCTAAGTATGTCCTTAATAATAAAGTTTCATCAAAATCGAAGTTTTATAACTTATAACGATCAACGATCGGCCCAAGGAAGGTATCTGTTGCAATTTTATGAAAATCCGAGTACTATTACATATAGCTGTGTACAACTGCAAGGGTATAAAACCTTCGGCAAGCCGAAGGTAGCCTTGCTTTCTTGTTTTATGTTTAGTTGTATTTTATATTTGTTTACATTTATATTTATAAAGCATATACATTTTTGAATTATTTAACATTTATTAATATTTATCTAATCAATTTTATATTAAGTGTTAAATTTTGCCTTTTAAGATGTTTTGCATGCTGTACTTATGCGTGCAAGCAGACAATACATGCGTGCGAAGCTCACACATGCATATGTCGGAGAAGGAGGTCTTGGCTGATCTCCTTCCATTATCTCTATATTATTTTTACAAGTCTAAGAGCACAGTAAGTCGCCTGCAAGATGTTAAGTCGTCACTTGTCGGAGAAGGAGATCTTGGCTGATCTCCTTCCATTATCTCTATATTAGTTTTACAAGTCTAAGGCACAGCAAGTCGCCTGCAAGATGTTAAGTCGTCACTCTCTTCTTTTTACCAGACTCTACTCAACTGACTGTTCCACCGCGTGGCGTCGTTCCTTTTCTCTACGTTCCTCTACCTAGTATTTCATCACGTTCATTCAGCAAAGTATTTCATCATATTCATTCTTTTTGCATGTACACTCTCACATACTAGAACATCTGCAGGCGCCATGCTCATTCGAATTGCAATTCAAATGATGCTCTTGTTATAAAACAGAATTCATTCCTCCAACATACCATGTACTACTTTTCAGTTAAATTCAAACTCAACATTATTCTGTTACCAGGCTGCGACACGGCCTTCCTGACGATCACACGTCCTCGTGTGCTATAAAACATTTCTTTTTTTTTAAAGCTCAAATACTTCTTTATTTTAACACATAATTTGAAATTAGTTCGACATAGGATGTTTCTTCAATTAAATATAAAATCCTTCATGACTTTAACATAAGATTTTCTTTTCTCTTTACTTATAGATTACAACATAAGATATTTCTTCATTTCAACATAATACATTTCTTCATTCCAACATAAGATATTTGTTCATTTCAACAAAAGATTTAGTTTGCTTTACTTGTGTTTTACTTATAAGGGCTCCATGCTCTGCTCAAGTTCTCTCTAGCAATTAACGTTTTCTCTTTTCTTTTCTCTCATCTTCTGTTCAAGCCAAACAACTACATCTCCGCTATGCCACATGATATCACGTCACGTTCTTAGGCTCTTGCTGCACACCTTGCAACGATAACACGCACTCTGCGTCATGTTCACTCTTGACCCTCATAGCCCCCGCCATGCAGCCACTGGCCAGCTGACTACATGGTGCGACTGTAGCCTTGTGAATGATTTAATTTGTGTTGATGGAACCATCGAGTGCCTCACCCGGCGATCTTTCGATTGTCTCTGCGTCTACCTCCTTAGGCATCGCGCGCAATTGTTCATGTGCATACTTATATGTTCGTTTGCTTGTCAAAGATTTCAACGTATATCGGTCACCATCAAGCTTCTCCACTACCACAAAAGGACCTTTAAACTTTGGGTCGAGCTTTGTTTGGTGCCGTTCTTCATTCTTGAGCAGGACATGGTCGCCCACCTTATAGGCAACAATCTTAGCTTTACTTTTATCATATCTTAGTTTGTCATATTTAGCATTTTTCTCTATATTATGTAGGGCTGTTCTTCTCATACTATCTCTGTCAACTGCATCTTCTTCTATTAATGGCATCATGCCCATAGGTCTAGCCTCTTTCCCTATTATTAATTCTAATGGACTAACTTTTGTTACTCGATGAGCCGTGTAATTCATGGCCAACTGGATTTCCTTTAAAGCTTCTTGCCAAGATCGCTTACTGGTCTCTACCGCTGTCAGCATTGCCTTCATGGTACTCATGACGCTCTCCACTTGGCCATTAGCGCGGCTAGCTCCAGTTGCTATTATATGCAGTTCTATTTTTTGCGATGAGCAGAATTGCTTAAAATCATTGCTAGTAAAGCTACGGCCCTGGTCTGCAATTATGCGAGTTGGCACCCCAAAAAGACATATAGTGGACTTAAATGCATCAATGCAACTGTTTGTGTCCAGGTTTAGTGCATGGTGCAAATGAACATATTTAGTGAAGGCATCTATTTGCATTATCACGTATTCTTTAATGTCATTCTTCCCACTTAACTTTCCACTAATGTCGACGTGCACTGTGTGCCATGGAATGCTCACCTTCGGTATGGAATGCAATTCTATTTGAGATTTACTCGATGTTGATTTTGACAATTTGCATGTGATACAATTTTTGACAAATTTTCGTACGTATTTAGACATATGCTGGAACCAATACTGCGTATACACTTTATCTAAAGTTTTTTCCCACCCCAAATGCATGATGGCCTCATGGACATGATTAATGACGGACCATCTGAATGCCCTCGGAATTACTGGTAGACACCTAGTTCGACCATTTCTCTGTATCTTCCTATATAGTATCCCCGAACGCAACTCATACGTCTTTGCCAATTCATGCTGGAATTCATCACTCTGCAATTTTGCCACCAAATCAGAAATTTCAACATCTCGATGCTGTTCCGCAATTAACAAATTGTCTGTGATGTCCGCCAGCTCAATGCGCATTTCTGTTACTTTCGTTGCAATAGGGGATTTTCCGATCACTATGGGGTTACGCGAGAGGAAGTCTACATGCGCCATGCTATTTCCCTTTCTGTACTCTACCTCAAAATCAAAAGATTGTAGATATGCCCACCAACGATGGACCCTTGGCGTCAAATCTACTTTATGACGACTGGCTTTCAGGGCGTTACAATCAGTATATACCACAAATGATTGGCCATGTAAATAATGGCGAAAATGCTTCACTGCATTAAACACAGCCGGCGTTTCAAGTTCGTAAGAGTGGTATCGCGATTCTGCCCCTGTAGTGCATTTGCTATAGTACTCTATAACTCGTGGTTTACCGTCTACTTTATGCATCAACATGGCGCCATACCCATCTGCACTAGCATCTGTATGGAGTTCAATTGGGTACTGAGGGTCATAAATGATCAATACAGAATCGCTCACCAATGTGGATATAACTTCTTGGCGCACCTGCTCGTGCTTGTCACACCATTTAAACGTATTATTCTTTGACGTTAGTAAATACAAGGGCTTCATTTTTTCGGAAAATTTGGGAATAAACTGTCGAAAATAAGATGACAAGCCAATGAACTGTCTCAGTTGTGTAACTGTCTGTGGTGGCGGTAATGCAGCCAATGCTTGTATCTTTTTCGGATTTGGCCCTATTTCACCATTTTCAATTTGATACCCTAAATATTCAACTTTCGATTTTAAGAAGGTACACTTGTTTATGTTAAAGGAAAACCCTGCCTTGGATAACCTCTGCAACACCTCTTTAAGTCTGATGAACGCCTCCTCTTTTGTGCTAGCTACAATCAGAACGTCATCTATGTAAACAACTGCATATGAGAGTGCTACATCCCCTAAGGCTTGAATGATTGCTCTTTGAAACACAGATGAGGCGTTCTTGAGACCAAAGGGCATAGCTAGGAATTCATATTGGCCTTCTGTAGTGACGTTCGTTCAATAGAATTAGATTTTATTGGGATTTGATAAAATCCGCTTGCCATGTCCAAACTAGAGAAATACAAGCTGCCACGCAACCTGTCAATCTGATCTGATATTAGTGGCAATGGATACTTATCTGAGATTGTATTCGCATTTAACTCTCGATGGTCAATACACAATCGATCACTACCATCCTTTTTCTTTACCAACAACATTGGGCTAGCGAATGGTGAACAACTCGGACGTATGACATTGGATGCTAGTAGTTCCTGTATTTTGCGTCTCACCAGCAACTTTTCCTCAGTACTCTGTCTATACGGACGTCTCACAACCGTTTTATTTATATCAGTCAAACGGATTTCTAGTTCACCCGTAGTAACCGTAGTAAATTGGTATACCCTTTATAAATGTTGGAGCATATGACTTCAACAATTCTGCAAGTTCGGCTTTATCAGACTGACTCAGATCTACGTCATTATTTATGGTATCCATGAAATCCAACTCAACAATGCTGGACAGTGTATTGACAGTATTTGTTTTATAAAGAGCAAACTTGTTGGCATCAATTGACACTCCAAAACTCTGACCTAGAATATCACTGCCTATCATCACATCATACTTTAGATATTTATCCATGACTACATGGAAAAGGATTTCAATGGAAAATTTACAAATTTTTACAGTGGACAGAATTTGCATTGTGCATGACACTGAGCCATCACCAATGCCGCTTATCAATACAGTATTGTTGAGTCTTTTTCCTTTAAACTTATCAACTAATTTTTCTTTCAATAACGAGCACTCCGCTCCTGAATCAAAAAAGTATGGAATATATTCACCCAGTTGATACAGAACTCCTCTTGGTTCAACGACCGAACATAGATTCACTCGCTTCTCATACGTGTTTCCCTTGCTTGTAGACGAAGTATCCGTAGTGCAAGTTGTTGCAATATGGCCCAGCTGGCCACACTTGTAGCAGGTCACGGTGGACAAGTCTCTCTTCGATGTGGAGTTGCTGCGAGTAGAATTATTCTTCGATGCACTTGATTCTGCTGAAATCCTGCTGCGGCATTCCACGATCCTGTGTCCAGACTTCCCACAAAAGTGACACTTCACGTGTGATGGACATCTCTTCTTTCGTTCTGGCCCAGAGATATAATCTGATGTTTTCCCATCGCTTCTTTTGCCATATGCATAGGCACGTAATTGTTGTTCCATTTCACTGCGTGTACTGATATTCGTTGTAAACAACAAACGTTGCAGCCTGTTGTCCAACTGCGCAGTATGTGCCAGCACAACGGACACCGCAATTTCCTCATTGCTCATTTGCTTCCACTTCGATAGCAACGCCGTAACTTGCCTGCTAGCATACACCGTTAAGCACTCGCTTGGTCTGGGCCCGCCGCTGAACATATTTAGCATAATTCCTGCCGGAGTCTCTACGCCTTCATAACGTTGAACGAACAAGTCTCGGAATTCTGGCCACTTCATTCCGCTGTAGCAAATTTGAGACAACCACTGAGAGGCTCCTCCTTCCAATAAATTGCTTAGCGCCATGACCAGAGCGCTACCTTCCAACACACTTTCTGCCATAATTATGTCAACGGTTTTACACCACGAAGCTGCATCAGCATTTGCCATGTCAGGATTAAATCTTGGCAGCGTTACTTTATTACTGGGTACCGCTGCCGTCTTGGAAGTCTGCATACAGTTCATTAAGTCCAGAAAATTCTTGTTTTGCGCCTCAAATAAAGCACGCCACTGATCACTCGTAAAGTCTTGTGGCGAGGCCGATCCCACTTCTGATGTCGGAGAAAGAGATCTTGGCTGATCTCCTTCCATTATCTCTATATTATTTTTACAAGTCTAAGAGCACAGCAAGTCGCCTGCAAGATGTTAAGTCGTCACTTGTCGGAGAAGGAGATCTTGGCTGATCTCCTTCCATTATCTCTATATTAGTTTTACAAGTCTAAGGCACAGCAAGTCGCCTGCAAGATGTTAAGTCGTCACTCTCTTCTTTTTACCAGACTCTACTCAACTGACTGTTCCACCGCGTGGCGTCGTTCCTTTTCTCTACGTTCCTCTACCTAGTATTTCATCACGTTCATTCAGCAAAGTATTTCATCATATTCATTCTTTTTGCATGTACACTCTCACCTACTAGAACATCTGCAGGCGCCATGCTCATTCGAATTGCCATTCAAATGATGCTCTTGTTATATAACAGAATTCATTCCTCCAACATACCATGTACTACTTTTCAGTTAAATTCAAACTCAACATTATTCTGTTGCCAGGCTGCGACACATACATATGTATGTATATGCGTGTGAGGCAATACACAAAACGTGAGGCAGGTCAGTGCATTTTTAACGGACGTCTAAATTAAAGAAGAAGCAGTTGACGCTGGTGTGTGTGTGCGTAATGAATCTACCTCGCGCCAAAAATTCACATATCTCTCTCTCGTTCTAACTTATCCCACCGACTCATATGATATTCAGTGTACACGCTTTTAGAATGTTAAATAATGAGTTCATGAGAAGCAACATACCCTTATACAGTAACATAACCGTCAAATTTTGAAAAAGTGTAACAAAATTAGTATAAACAGGAAATAAAATAATTGGATTTGAGTCCATGGTCGGACGCAAGTCTTACCAAAGTCCTAGTCCTCGTATTAGCTGCAAGCCTTATCTAAAATCACCTTATCTAAGGCATTAACCTTAGTGAATACGCAAACCTTATCTAAGGCGCAAGCAACGAGCATGTATAAGTAACGCAAGCCCAAGCCAAAACCACAACTCTCACCAGAAAAAAATTCTCCGCCAGATGACTTATTAAATGTGGACATTGGCAAACCCAAGCAGCTTCTGTCTATCGACTAGATTTTCCAAATTGAACTGCCGAGTTGGCGTTTTCGTGTTATGTGCAAGTTTATC
The DNA here is from genome assembly GCA_018904105.1 of Zaprionus tsacasi. NCBI lineage: Eukaryota > Metazoa > Arthropoda > Insecta > Diptera > Drosophilidae > Zaprionus > Zaprionus tsacasi. The sequence goes on along the minus strand of JAEIFR010000611.1, from coordinate 15,395 downwards.
AACTATGGAAAATGATAATAGAAGGATAATTCATCTTTGTGAGAATATATATACTTTGTGGGGAGAGAATTGTTTCCTTCTGCCTGTTACATACATTTTCGGTTGGCACAAAGTTATAATGCCTTATATTCTATGAGAAGCGGGTATAAAAACCCCACTAATAACGCAAAAGCTATTCAAGCTAACGTCTTAAGAACGAAGGTATGCTTCGAACAAGAGTCTGTGTGGTTACGTATTTGTTACACTTTTTCAAAATTTGACGGTTGTGTTACTGTATAAGGGTATGTTGCTTCTCATGAACTCATTATTTAACATTCTAAAAGCGTGTACACTGAATATCAAATGCTGATCAAATTCAAGAACCGTATGACACTATCCGAGTTATCAAACTTCCGCCACTTTTATCTGCTGAAAATTTATCCAGCATTGTTCGTTTGCTTAATATTAAGCAAAAAACCTACTTTACCCACATTTTGCATAATGCCCAGCAAAATAAGGTATTTTATGAGTAGGTGGCGGAGCCGGTGTGGGCAAAAGTCGGCTTATTTCAGCTCTTTTCCAGTCCCTGTCCCAATTATATATTTGAAGACCAGGATGCGACCCATCAACTACCAAAATAGTCTTATGTGCTCCAACTGGAAAGGCAGCGTTTGGAATTGGGGGTTCTACCCTTCATTCCATGTTTTCACTTCCCGTGAACCAATCTGGGACCGCATTTAAAAATTTAGGGAACGATCTTTTGAACACCCTTCGTTCAAGATTTATTGATCTTAAACTTTTAATCATAGATGAAATAAATATGGTAGGAGCAAAATTTAAGCAAATTTTAGATAACCGAGAGACACTATTCGGAGGAATCTCTGTTATCGTTTTTGGCGATCTCAGGCAGCTCAGTCCTGTTGGAGATCGTTGGATTTTCAAATCCACTTCTGACTCGCATGATCCCTATAGTGCGATATATGGATCTTCGTTAAGGGATTCTTTCAAGTTTTTTGAACTCACTGAGATCATGCGACAGAGAGATGATCAGGCTTTCGCTGTAGCATTAAATAATATGGCATCTGAACAAATGTCGTCCGACGACATTTCGCTTCTTCGTTCCAGATTTTCTCCAGCCAGCGAACTGCCAAATGATGCAATTCATTAGTTTTATAGAAATGAGGATACCGATACTTTTAATACGACAAAATTAAATTCAATCCAAACTGCACAACACATGTCAACAGCTCTTGATTTCATTAAAGCTTCACATCTTAGGGCTGAAATTAAAGATAGACATCTGGAGGCAGTCAAAACTTTCAAGACCTCCAAAACTCAATGGTAGACTTCCTTAATTTTATTTATTTATTTGAGAATGTTAGTTTTTTCTCCAGTGGTCGGTATTATAGTGATTCCAACAACTTATCTTCTGCAGTTTTTGAATATGCCGTTTTAAAATATAAGATGGTAGGGTTCCTTATTGTCTATAAGACTCCAGCATACCCATTGATAAAATTTGAAGCAGAATTTGAAGACTTATTTCAGAGGTTTCCATTTTTAAATAGTAATTCCACAATTTTAGGAGATTTTAACTTTTGCTTGCGATCTCTCAGAGGGTGTAGTCGTAGGATTTTTACTTTCTTAGAAAGTTTACAATATGTGTCTCTTTTAGATTTGACATCGTCTACAATCAATATGGATACCCATATTGATTGGGCGATGTCAAATATATTGGAAGGTAGGGCCAATGCGCGCACTTATGAGACCATATATAGTCACCATAGTGGTGTTTTAGTAGATTTTCCAAGTTTTGTGTTGTAGGTTTGTTAGGCATTAATATATATTATTTAATATTTTAAATATATTTTAATTCTTTTAGATTATATGCCATATTAAATTAGTTTAAATTAGTGTTATAAGGCTATAGATTTTAAGGAATATCGATAGATAGAATCTATCTATCTGCACTTAGTGAAGTAATACATTTTTTGGGGAACGTTGGGGTTGCAGAGAACAACTCAAGTCGACTCGTAGGTCAAAATTGTTTTTCAAAACAACTGACCCCATTACATTTGTAGTGGCCTCCCCGTGGTGTTCCCTGGGTTCCGATTATAGTTGATAATCGAAAGCGAATTCGAGCGGCGAATATTTAATAAAATTGTATTCATTCAAAGTTTCATGTCTTTGCGATACTTTTGTTTATGGTTTACTTTAAATATATGAACGAAAATCCATGGCCTCTTACAGTCACCGAGTGACTGTAGCCTTTCCGACTTGTTTTTTTTTTCAAAATTTTTGTCCAACATTTTTTGAAATTTTGTTTCCAAAATTTTTTGAAATTTTTTATTTCCAAAAGTTTTTGAAATTGTTTTTTTTTCAAAAATTTTGAAAATGTTTGAACATTTTGTGAATTATTTTTTAAATTCTTAAACATTTTTTGAAATTTTTTTTAATTTATTGAATATTGTTTGAAATTTTTTTTCCATAATTTTTGAAATTTTTTTTCCATAATTAATAATACTTTTTTTATGGTTTACTTTAAATATATACACTGCAAATCCATGGCCTCTTATGTCACCGAGTGACTGTAGCCTTTCCGACTTGTTTAAATCGAATGCGTCATCACATCAGAAATTACGATTTGCTGATGTCATTGGAAATATATAACTAGGCATTGATATCGATTGAAGATATGTGCCTTGCGATGTCAAATAAAGCATTATGTCAATTAGAAATGCCTTCACCCACTCGTCCAATGCATGATTTATTTGATAGAGAATTGCTACGTGAACAACAGTACAATATCAATGAATTGCAAACATTTGTGAATTTGAATTTACCCAAATTAAACGACCAAAAAAAAAACTTGTTTACGATACCATTTTGCAAGAAGTACAAAATTATGCTGGTGGAATGTATTTTTGAACGTACAGGTGATTGACATTCCCACAACAACATATCAAGAAATTCTGCAATGGCAAAAGTTTTGCAAAAATTGCAATTATTCTATTGGATGAATGTACATTGACCCATTAAAAATCTCTGGAAGCATTAAACCGTACAATGCAAGATCTACGTTGCAATCAACAAATTTTTGGTGGTGCACTAATATTTTTAGGCCATGGATTTTAAAAAAATACATGGTCTATTAGGTTTGTCGGAATGTGCGTAACAGGCAGAAGGATACATATGCGACCCCCATAAACTATATATATTCTTACTCAGGATCACTAGCCGAGTCGATCTAGCCATGTCTGTCTGTCCGTCTGTCTGTCTGTCTGTCTGTCCGTCTGTCCGTCTGTATGAGACAACGGTTCTCAGCTATTAAGAAAGCTAGAGACTCCAAATTTGGCAGAAAGTTTCATGTATATCCTAGGCAGTAAACGTCATTTTCAAATTTTGGTTACCACGCCCACCGCTCCCGTAAATCAGAAATTAATTTTAAATATGCGATTATTAAGCAAAGTATTGAAGTCTTAACTTTCAGCTTTGGCATACATCTAACATAGATAAATACGTTGTGAACTTATTCTATAAATTGCAATCCAATCGGATAATAAACAAAGAAGTTACGCAAGTTAACGTGTTCTATTGATTTGTGATGCCTTGCCTGTAAGCTGCTGCCAGCCATGTGCATTTTTGATCTTTTTAATGCGAAAATGGTTATGTGAGAGTATGAGATCGAAATAGTATGTTAGCCGCACATCCAATAGTTGCGGCGATAGTCAAATGTGTTGAGAGGCCGGAAATCGAACAAAGAAGAGATAGAGGTTCTCAACCCTCCGAAGAGGCGGCGGTTGAGTTTTAATTACCTTTTTTTTTCGCTTCTTAAAGTTTTTTTTTTTATCATTATAATTTAGTTTCATTTTTCATATATCAACAAATTATCTCATTCAATCCAATAGAAGTGTTATCAAGACAATATGACACATTTGACCTAATGGTCTAAATATGCAATTTTAGCGTGCGCGGAGCACAGCGATGGTGGTCTAGTTGTTTGGATGACGGACTCCTATGCAAACGGCCAGAGTTCGAATCCACACGGCGAAAAAAGAATTTACATATTTTAATTTTTTTATGTTTTGTTGTATTTTATATTTGTTTACATTTATATTTATAAAGCATATGCATTTTTCCCATTTATTAATATTTATTTAATCAATTTTATATTAAGTGTTACATTTTGCCTTTTAAGATGTTTTGCATGCTGTACTTATGCGTGCATGTATACAATACATGCATGCGAAGCTCACACATGCAAACATACATGTGTGTGAGGCAATACACAAAACTGCCTCACGTCAGTGCATTCTTAACGGACGTCTAAATTAGAGAAGAAGCAGTTGACGCTGGTGTGTGTGTGTGTAACGAATATTGGCACGCGAGTCACCAGCCCGGCACCGACAGCTGCCATTCCCCTCCTTGAAACCCTCTCATGCCTACACACACTTTGCGCCTAGAAAAGTCTTACATCAACAGCCGCTCTTCTGCTCAAATCGTCTATTTCACCACATTTGAGTAACGGCCAGTATTTGAATTGCCGTTTGCTTGGGCTACAAAATAGTCGCTGATACGCTGACTCTACAGACTCAACATACGAAGATATTGGTCGGACTCAACACAATCGACGCTCACAGCAACGGTACGTCGGCGCCCAGAACATGATGCGTCGACGATCAGTCGCGCCGGACCAACGTCTTCCGATGAAGCAGAAGGCAGAGCAATTGTACCTCGTTGCAAAAAGCACGATGTGTCGACGAGGAGTCGCGACGAACCGGCGTCTCCAGATGAAGCGTTAGGCAGAGCAACGCAACATTGAGCTGGGCGACAATTCCACGCAACAACATATTCTGCCGAAATTATTAGGTTAGCCATTAAGAACAAAACCCAAATAAAATCACTTTTGTCTTGACTTCCGAATCGTACGGTCGCATTATTGATATCAAGGAAATCACATATTTCCCTCAACCCTCCTCGACAGCTCCACCGCTCAGGCAACGAGTGGTAACTCGCGCAAAAAATGCATTATGCCATCGACTCTTGTCTTTGTCCCTTCACTACTTTTTTTATGGTTTACTTTAAATATATATGTACACTGAAAATCCATGGCCTCTTACAGTCAACGCGTGACTGTAGCCTTTCCGACTTGCTGTCAAGAGATTTTCGCCAAACATTGCACGTGATTCCACGAGCAACATTAGCGGATGAGGTCAATGCGTGCTTGAAGTCATCTTTCCTGTGACGATATTTCCAAAAATTGACATTGAACATAAGAATGCGTGTTCAATTGCACAATGATCAATCTGCAGAACGGTTTTTGAAGCAATTGTTAGAAATCGGAAGTGGTAAACTTACAAAAATACAAATGGCTTGATCACTTTGCTAAACTATTTTTTTACAATTATACAATCCAAAGGCGAATTAATTGAACGCGTGTTTCCAAATATTATTCAAAATTACAGAAATCATGATTGGTTGACAGAGCAAGCAATATTGTCACCAAAAAATGTACATGTCGAAGAAATCAATTTTCACATTCAAGAAAAATTGCCAAACACAATTCCACGCAACAACATATTCTGCCGAAATTAAGAACAAAACCCAAATAAAATCACTTTTGTCTTGACTTCCGAATCGTACGGTCGCATTATTGATATCAAGGAAATCACATATTTCCCTCAACCCTCCTCGACAGCTCCACCGCTCAGGCAACGAGTGGTAACTGGCGCAGCCGGAAAAAGAATAATAGAATTTCTTCTAATTACACTTATTTACCTGTAAGTACACAAAAACACATAAAAAGAAAAGAAAGATATGTGAGGAAAAAAAAAAAAAAAAAAAAAAAAAAACAACAAGTTGAAAAGTGCAAATAAATAACATAACAGTGAATTGAAAACAATATTGTAACAATGCCGAACAAGTGGTTGAACGAAAACATAACACATACATACACCACACCAGGTGATATATGCACACAGATGGGTGTCAATCGCTGATCACCATCATCGTGGACATTTGTCACCATGGGTGTCAGTTGGTGTAATCATTATATAAAAAATCGTGCATTATCCAAGATGTCTGTGTAGAATCAAACGTGATAACTACCGCCACGACTATATGTCAGGCCAGGCATAGTAACGCACAAATACGAGATCCCCACAAAAAAAGGAACACCTAAAACTCAATTCTCATAATGTATACGTCGGCGTAGAATCAAACGTGATAACTACGGCAAACTATACATCAAATTAGATACATATACACATACATTTATACAACAAAGTTGGTGTAATCATTATATAAAAAACCGTGCATTATCCAAGATGTCTGTGTAGAATCAAACGTGATAACTACCGCCACGACTATATGTCAGGCCAGGCATAGTAACGCACAAATACGAGATCCCCACAAAAAAAGGAACACCTAAAACTCAATTCTCATAATGTATACGTCGGCGTAGAATCAAACGTGATAACTACGGCAAACTATACATCAAATTAGATACATATACACATACATTTATACAACAAAGTTGGTGTAATCATTATATAAAAAACCGTGCATTATCCAAGATGTCTGTGTAGAATCAAACGTGATAACTACCGCCACGACTATATGTCAGGCCAGGCATAGTAACGCACAAATACGAGATCCCCACAAAAAAAGGAACACCTAAAACTCAATTCTCATAATGTATACGTCGGCGTAGAATCAAACGTGATAACTACGGCAGACTATACATCAAATTAGATACATATACACATACATTTATACAACAAAGAATTTTCCATACAAATATAATGTCATATACGACGGTGTAGAATCAAATGTGATAACTACAGCGGACTATACACCAAACTGCATCATACATTATACATTCATACAAAACCAAACGCACACATCAAAGTATTATGCCATTATATGTATGTAAATATGCCAGCGTAATATCAAACCTGATAGCCGCTGCCCCAACTCAGCTCAGCCAGGCGTCATAGTGCATAAAGTACTGCATAAACAAATCTCACGCATACACAGCGCCTTGCACAACAAAGTAGTGACTTACCCAATATATTAGACACATCATCACACACATACGCAACGAAAAGACAACAACATTGTTGCAAAAGAAACCAAACCATACACAACGGCTATCACTCTATTGTTTTCAACTTCAAAACAAAATAAGAAACAGCTCAATAGCAAAAATATACACTTAACAATTCCAAAATTTTTCTTTCAAAGATTGTCACTTGAAACCACATATGATTCTTAACTATAACAAATTATAAATAATGCCAATAAAGAACAAACACAAAAAATTTTCTTACAGAACACATATTAAATATTGAACAAATACACACAACAACTAAACTAAGCTATCACATAAGTACATCAACACAAAAATATTCATACATATACACATAAAGACTTGAAACACATAAACCCTTACAAATTTGTTCATAATCAATGTCAACGCATTGGCAGAAAACTTTGAAAAAAACAACACGTTTTGTATTAGGAGCTCAAATAGATACCACTCTCCCAAAAAAAAGTCACCCGTTCCAGTAGTCGACTAAACCCTTTACCTGTAGTCAGTGAAGAAATCCCCGAAACCCCCACAGAACAAACAAACATGGACTCGGGTAACATTTCTGGCCCTTCTAGGTCCATAACCCCCACAGTTAGCAACACCAATAGCAACTTATCAACAACCTTCAAACCAAAAGATATCATGACCTTTGTCAGCCACCTACCCCCATTCGACGGTTCACCCCGATATCTTGATAGGTTTATAACCAGCGTAGAAGAAATACTCATGCTTATCAGGGGTGCCGACCAGACACCATACGGACTTCTTACGCTCAGGGCAATAAGAAATAAGATTATAGGAAGGGCAGATGAAACTTTAGAGCTCGCCAACACGCCCCTGATATGGGATGAGATTAAAAGTAACCTCACCCGAATGTATTCAAACAAGAAAACTGAAGCTTGCCTTCTAAGCGAACTTCAACATTTCGCAGATAACCTGTCACTTGGCCAACTTTTCTTTGGTATTTCGAAGATAAAAAGCCAGCTTTTTTCATCTTTCCAAAGCAACGGAGAATCTACTGCAGTAATCGAAGCAAAGAAAACCTTGTATAACCAAGTTTGCTTGAATACATTCATCAAAGGGCTAAGAGAACCCTTGAAAACCCTTATCAGACTTAAAGACCCAAAAACTATCGAACAAGCTTACGAACAATATAAAGTCGAACAATCCTTGTCCTATAATAAGAGATCTTATAATAACGCCCCGAATAACCCCCAACAATATCAAACCCAAAACGCCAATAACACTAACCACAGAGGTGGCCGGAACAACTATAACTACCAACCGTACCCAAACAATAACCAGTTCAGAAACAACTCCAACAATCGACGCCAAAATAACGGATACAACAACAACAACAGCTACGATAACAGACAACAAAACATGAACCCATTCAAAATCGAAAATCCCCCGACCCACGGACTACACAACATCGACCTAGATAATCAAACTACCGCCGAACCAAATTTTCCGACACCAGCCTCAAATCGACCGGATACATAAGTCCAACAACACATAACCCATCCCTACCCTATATAGTAATCCAAATACATAACACACACAATCTTAAATGCCTAATAGATACAGGGTCAACAAATTCCTTCGTAGACCCGATACACACCACCCCAAGCGAATGTACCAACCTTCACACCCCCATCTCTTTAAAAACGGCACTCAACAATTTCCAAATCCAGCAAATAACTTCAATACCCTTCCCCCCAGAATTTAAAACAATTGGCAAAATGCAAATGCTGCTTTTTAAATTTCATTCGTTTTTTGACGGATTGATAGGCATGGACCTTCTTTCACAACTCGGCGCAAGTATTGACCTAACCAATTCACAACTTAAAACAAACAATGCCACAATCCCAATACAAACTTACTGTAACCGCACCTCAGACATTCATAAAATCCCTGCACATACTAAAATTATCGTGCCTCTACCCGTCAAACCCACAAATGAAGAATTCCTATGTAATACCATCGAGATAAACAAAGATTTAATAATATCTGGCGGACTTTACCGATCAATAAACAATGTAACAAATTTTGAAATAGTAAACTGTTCAAATTCAGACCAACTCCTCTACCTCGAAAACCCTATTGAAGGGAAACCTTATAAAGAATCAGACCACATTGAACTCTTTCACCTCATGTCGGACCCCTATGAATCTCAACCCCAACCCACATGCTTCAAAGAACTCCAAACAAGCCACCTTAATCCCGAAGAAAAGAATTCCTTGATAAAAATATGTAAAAAATTCTCCCACGTTTTTTATAACGAAAACGACACACTCTCATTTACAAACACGATTAAGCACTCAATCCCTACCACAAACGACACACCCATACATGTTAGATCTTACAGATATCCATTCATACACAAAGACGAGGTCAAAAAACAAATCGACCTTATGTTAAACCAAGACATAATCAGGTCTAGTTTCTCCCCTTGGTCCGCTCCTGTTTGGGTAGTCCCCAAAAAGACACCCCAGAACGAACATCAAAAATGGAGGCTGGTCATAGACTACAGGAAACTGAACGATAAGACAGTCTCCGACAGGTACCCAATTCCAAACATAAACGACATATTAGATCGTATCGGGAAAGCAAAATACTTTTCCACACTCGACTTGGCTAGCGGATTTCACCAAATTGAAATGAAACCCGAAGATATCGCTAAAACAGCTTTTACTGTAGAAGGAGGACATTACGAGTTCGTGCGTATGCCCTTCGGTCTTAAGAACGCTCCAGCAACCTTCCAAAGAGTGATGGGTAATATCCTAGGCGATCTAGTTGGGCCCACCTGTTTAGTCTATTTGGATGACATTATTATCTTCTCACCCTCCAAGAACACATTTTACACCTCGACCAAGTCCTCACCAAGTTAGAAAAAGCCAACTTGAAAGTACAAGTATCAAAATCTAACTTCCTCCACAAAGAGATAGAATTCTTAGGGCATATAATTACGGAGCAAGGCATAAAACCCAATCCCAACAAAATCTCGGCCATTCAAAACTACCCCTGCCCCAAGAACAGGAAAGCGATAAAATCCTATCTGGGACTTCTTGGATATTACAGGAAATTCATAAAAGATTTTGCCCGTATCACTAAACCAATGACAAAACAACTCAAGGGTAAGAAACCCGTTTCAATAGACGACGAATTTCTAAAAGCTTTCGAATTTTCAAAAACCCTACTCTTAAACGACCCCATACTTCAGTACCCAGACCTCTCAAAAAATTTCATATTGACAACAGACGCAAGCAACTTCGCACTTGGAGCTGTCTTTGCCAGCAGAACCCTCAATGACACCGAGATAAACTACTCGACCATCGAAAAAGAAATGCTGGCAATCATTTGGGCCGTACAGTATTTCAGACCATATCTGTTCGGTAAGAAGTTTACTATTGTGACAGACCACAAACCCCTTATTTGGCTAATGAACTTCAAGGAGCCTAACTCTAAAATCATCCGTTGGCGGCTTCAATTGCTAGAATACAAGTTTGAGATAGTTCACAAAAAAGGCTCCCAAAATGTCATAGCCGATGCATTAAGCAGGGCAGACGCTAACCTGAACCATAACGAAGCGGTTCCCGACCCTACCCTTAATCTCCCTAAATCCGACAAACCCCTCAACGATTTCAACGTTCAACTTGTTATAAAAATTTCTCCAGATAATAAACACTTAACAGTTACACCTTTTAAACATAAAATTAGAAGAGAATACTACAAGCCCATATTCGACTTTAACGATTGTGCAAACATACTCAAACAAACATTAAAGCCAAATAAGACATGCGCCGTTTTTGCTGACGAAACCATTCTCAAAGTACTAGAGCAAGTATACGCCGTATATTTCTCTAATAACCCAGCATTCAAACTAATTAGTTGTTCTTCTTTCCTTACGGAAATAACGACAACTCAAGAACAGGATAAAACAAGAAAGCAAGGCTACCTTCGGCTTGCCGAAGGTTTTATACCCTTGCAGTTGTACACAGCTATATGTAATAGTACTCAGATTTTCATAAAATTGCAACAGGTACCTTCATTAGGCCGATCGTTGATCGTTATAAGTTATAAAACTTCGATTTTGATGAAACTTTATTATTAAGGACATACATATCTTGAAATATAACGAAAATCGGCCGATAGGCTCCATGACAGCTGTACGATATATCAGTCCGATCTGGCCCAAACCGACTTATTTAAAGAGGGCAGAAATAAGAAGCTTGTGAACCAACTTTTATGAAGATAGCTCAATAACTGGGGGACTAATTTGCGTTGCAAGAGACAGACGAACTGACTGATTGTTCCTATAACAGCAATAGAATATAAACGTCTGAGATATTTAAATGGAAAAACTAAGGGCGGGTTACTGTATAACATTAAAAAGTATTGATAATGTGCGGTATTTCCAAGAACAAAACAGGTTTGCATACAAAAACCCTAATTTCAGCCGATTGTTCCTATGGCAGCTATATGTTATAGTGGTCCGATTTTGATACAATTTTGACAGCACATTAGGAACGTAACAAGAATATCTTTTTTTAATTTTTTTAAAAAAAAAAAAAAAAAATCGGTTTTTTTTTTTAAGTTTTTTATATTTTTGGTTCCGCTTTCCCTCTTTCGGCTTTTTTTAAATTTCTAACAATTAAAAAATATTATTTTTTTTTTTAAGATAAAAAAAAAAAAAAAAAAAAGTTTGTGTTGGGGGAAAAAGAGAGAGGGAGGGAGGGAGGGGGAAACATTAATTTTATTTTTTTTTTTTTTTTTTTTTTATTATTTTTTATATTTTTATAGGTAGGGAGTTTTTTTTTTGTGAGGGTGCAAATTAAATTTAAAATTAATATACCCCCTAAGGTTATAAATATTGTGGAGCAGTATTTCTCGATATCCGTCAAGCCTTTGATAGAGTGTGGCATCAAGGCTTATTATTTAAACTTAAATCCAAACTACCAATGCCTTACTATCTTTTCCCCAAATCCTACGTACAAGTTTTTTGTTAAAATAAACAATTCTGAGTCTCCAATTCACGATGTTAATGCCGGAGTACCTCAGGGTAGCGTCTTGGGCCCGATACTGTACTCCGCATACACCTCTGATATGCCTATACCAACTGGCCCTCACATCACCACGTGCACTTACGCTGACGACACTCCTTTCCTGTTTGCAGCCGAAACAATCACTGGATCAGCGCATGGGCTGCAAGAAATACTGAATAATGTCGAACCATGGCTACATGGTCATAAATGCTGAAAAGTCAACACATCTTACTTTTACCCTCAGACCCGGTTCCTCTCCGCCTGTATCCATAAATGGCTCTGACATACCACAAGTTGAGTCTGCCAAATACTTGGGGCTAACTTTGGATAAAAGACTGACATGGAAGGACCACATAACCACCAAAGTCAAGCTCATGTCATATAAATTCCGAAAGATGGGTTGGCTACTTTTTAAAAGGAGTAAGCTCAGCATCAAAAACAAGCTCCTCTTATATAAAACAATAATTAAACCAGCCTGGAAATATGGCATAGAGCTCTGGGGTACAGCCTCATCTTTAAATAGAAAAAGACTTGAACGCAGTGAAAACAAGATTATCAGCGCCCCATTTTATGTTCGCAACTCTACATTTCGTAGAGATTTTAAAATTCCATCAGTTGTGGAGGAAATAAATAATTCTAGCGATAAACATTCCAGCAAATTAAATGATCATGAAAACCACCTTGCCATAAACCATTTAGACAATAGCAACCAACGCCGAAGGCTTAAACGATTCCATCCTCTGGATCTTCCTTTCAAGGTTCCTTAAAATCAATCCACACTCTATACCCTTGCCTTTTACTCCCTCCCTTTTCATTACTCCCCATACACTATTCAAACATTTACTTTTTATTGTAAAATACACCGTTAATGTTATTATAAAATTTAATTTAATGCCCCATCGGCAGATGTAAATAAAGAAACAATTGATATAAAAAAAAAAAAAAAAAAATCTAATTAGTGACGCGCATGAATGGATTAACGAGATTCCTACTGTCCCTATCTACTATCTAGCGAAACCACAGCCAAAGGAACGGGCTTGGAATAATTAGCGGGGAAAGAAGACCCTTTTGAGCTTGACTCTAATCTGGCAGTGTAAGGAGACATAAGAGGTGTAGAATAAGTGGGAGATATTAGATTTCGGTTTGATATCGACAATGAAATACCACTACTCTTATTGTTTCCTTACTTACTTGATTAAATGGAACGTGTATCATTTCCTAGCCATTATACGGATATATTTATTATATCTTATGGTATTGGGTTTTGATGCAAGCTTCTTGATCAAAGTATCACGAGTTTGTTATATAATCGCAAACAAATTCTTTAATGAGAGAGTGCATTTATGTAATTTTGATTTAATAATTTGGTATAACTCCAATTACTCGGGCGTGGCATCAAACATTTGAAATAAACTTTGTCTGCTTGGGAAATTTAGGAAGCTACATACCAAATTTGGTGTCTCTAGCTCTCTTAATAGTTGAGATCCGTTGTCTCAAACAAACAGACGGACAGCCGGACAGACGGACAGACGGACAGACAGACGGACATGTCTCAATCGACTCGGCTAGTGACCCTGAGCAAGAATATATATACTTTATGGGGTCTGCCACGCCTCCTTATGCCTGTTACATACATTTCACAAAGTTAGTATACCCTTTTTTGACCATTTTCAATTGTCGAAGGGTATAAAAATATGAGAAAAGGACTTGGAAAATTTGAATTATGAAATATAAAATAATATGATAAGAGAAAACTGGAATTATAAAAATACGAAAATATTACATAGACTTGGAAAATTTACTTTATAAAATCATATAAAAAACTTATATGAATAAAAGTCTTCATACAAAATACTTACATGAATACAATTTTTTATACAAAAAAATTATATAAAACAAGTGGGTAGGGCTACAGTCGAACGCCCGACAGTAGGATACCCTTCTCCCAATTTTTAAAATCCGTTACAAACGTGTAACCACACTCATAATTTCAAACAGAAATTTTGCACAAATACTTCTACTACATATAGCTTTCTCGCTCATACTCACACAGCGACGCACGTTAAGAGTGACGTCGACGTCGGCGTCAACTACTGAAAGCAGCGCGCAGGCGGCTGCTCGTATATTTTGTACTGAAAACGTTGACTTGAATAACTTCTGTGTTATTGGTCCGATCGGATTGTAATTTGGAGAATATGTTCATATGGCATTTAGCATTATACATACCAAAGCAGAACTTTATAAGTTTAATAGTTTGCTTAATAATCGTAAATTACCGATTTGCGGGGGCGGTGGGCGTGGCATCAAACATTTGAAATAAACTTTGTCTGCTTGGGAAATATAGGAATCTCCATGCCAAATTTGGAGTCTCTAGCTCTTTTAATAGCTGAGATCCGTTGTCTCAAACAAACAGACGGACAGCCGGACAGACGGACAGACGGACAGACAGACGGACATGTCTCAATCGACTCGGCTAGTGATCCTGAGCAAGAATATATATACTTTATGGGGTCTGCCACGCCTCCTTATGCCTGTTACATACATTGCACAAAGTTAGTATACCCTTTTTTGACCATTTTCAATGGTCGAAGGGTATAAAAAAACAAGTGGGTAGGGCTACAGTCGAACGCCCGACAGTATGATACCCTTCTCCCAATTTTTAAAATCCGTTACAAACGTGTAACTACACTACATATAGCTTTCTCGCTCACACTCACACAGCGACGCACGTTAAGAGTGACGTCGACGTCGGCGTCAACTACTGAAAGCAGCGCGCAGGCTGCTGCTCGTACATTTGTATTGTAAACGTTGACTTGAATAACTCCTGTGTTATTGATCCGATAGGATTGTAATTTGGAGAATATGTTCATTTGGCATATAGCTTTATACATACCAAAGCAGAACTTTATTAGTTTAATACTTTGCTTAATAATCGTAAATTACCGATTTTCGGGGGCGGTGGGCGTGGCATCAAACATTTGAAATAAACTTTGTCTGCCTATTATATATAGGAACCTCCATACCAAATTTGGTATCTCTAGCTTTTTTAATAGCTGAGATCTGTTGTCTCATACAGACGGACAGACGGACAGACGGACAGACAGACGGACATGTCTCAATCGACTCGGCTAGTGATCCTGAGCAAGAATATATATACTTTATGGGGTCTGCCACGCCTCCTTATGCCTGTTACATACATTGCACAAAGTTAGTATACCCTTTTTTGACCATTTTCAATGGTCGAAGGGTATAAACACATTTTTCATATGAAATGAATATAT
>JAEIFR010000610.1:0-181001 GCA_018904105.1 Zaprionus tsacasi | reverse complement strand
ATGTCGAAGCGTCAATTCTTCGGGTGTTCTAGCAGCACCTGCGCGAGCCCGTTCCCTTCGTTGGTGCCATCGTTCCACTTGTAGTCGTATCACAAAAATATCGTCTGTAATTCTACGAATATTCTCCCAAGACTGCCTTCTCTCTTTTCATGCACGCTCGCGTCGTCCCAAAATCTGTTGCGCAGCTGCTCATGACACACTTGCCATCCTGCTCATTCGCACACACCGCAAATGGCCAGTCCAGTCTCGCTCACACACTTCTTCGAGTGATGTACACAGAACGAACCAACGGAAGAGGCAATACACCAAACACGTAGGCACGGGTCTCACTCAGTGAGAGGATTTACAGTTAGTCCTCTCGCCGACTCTCGGTGATATAAAGAATACAAGACAGCAATGACGGTTGTTCTGTTTTCTCTATTCTTCTTTATTACAATTTTGACACACACAATATTCATGTTGCTGTACTAAATTCAAATAATGCTACCAATGCTCCGACACGGCCAATCCTGACTTTTACACGTCCTCGTGTACAAATTTAGCAATTCATGTTGATATGCCCTGCTCAAGTATTTCTTCCTCTTTCTTAAAATCAATTCAAAACATAATCTTTACAACTAATTTGATATTCAAATCATACAGATGAATGTCCAGATAGCGCACCAAGTCTACCTATGTTTCTCGAAGAGGCCTCTTGGATTATGACGTTACACCTTTAGGCGTCTGTTTCAACGCCAGTACCCTCTCTGGCACTGTCTCTCGCGTATGTTTCAACGCCACTTGTACCCTCACTGGTACCAATTGCGTCTGTTTCAACGCTAGTACCCTCACTGGCACTGTCTCTTGCGTATGTTTCAACGCCACCATTTGCGTCTGTTTCAACGCCACCACTCATCATATCCTCATCCATCTCCGCAGAAACTGTCTCGACCGGTAACGCCCTCAAACACTCATGAGGATACTTGTAGGTTCGCTTGCTTGTTAATGACTTCAAACAATATCGGTCTCCTTCAAGTAACTCAGTTATAACAAACGGGCCTTTAAATTTGGGATCTAGTTTGGTCTGATTTCTTTCTTCGCACTTGAGCAGAACATGATCACCCACTTTATGCTTTACAACGTTTGCCTTACTTCTATCGCTTCTTTCCTTATCATAATTAGCATTACTTTCTATATTAACTTTTGCTTGTGCTCTTAGGTTCTGTAGATTATCATATTTTTCTTCAACAATATTCGATAGCATCCCTAATGGTCTTACGTCTTTTCCAATTAAAAGCTGTAACGGACTAAACTTAGTGACCCGATTGATTGTGCAATTTATTGCTAACTGAACCTCTTTTAATGCCTCTTTGCCACGAACGTTGGCCTATCTCCACCGCCGTTAGTAAACTTTTAAGGGTACTCATTACCCGCTCGACCTGTCCATTCGCTCGACTAGCTCCTGTGGCAATTAAATGCAACTCGATATTATGCACAGAGCAAAACTCCTTAAACTCAGATCCCGCAAAGCATCGTCCCTGATCTGCTATGATACGGGATGGAACACCAAACAAGGAAATAACTGCCTTCACTGATACTATACAATTGGCTGCATCTATCTTCCAGAGTATGGTGTAAATAAACGTATTTTGTAAACGCATCTATAAGGACTATAATATACTCTTTTTGGTCGTTCTTGCCAATAGTTTTACCCGTGATGTCTATATGTACTACCGTATGAAAGGGTATTTCGATTTTAGGAATCGGATGCATTTCTTGTTGTATTTTCCCAGATTGTGGTTTCGATAGTTTGCACGTGATGCAATTGTCAACGAACTTTCGTACGTATTTCGTCATTCCTACAAACCAGTAACAGCTATACACTTTGTCAAGAGTCTTTTCCCAACCAAGGTGCATTATAGCCTCGTGAATGTGGTGAATGACAGCCCACCTATAAGACCTTGGAACTACAGGTAACCAACGGGTTCTACCATTCCTCTGAATTTTACGATACAGCAAACCAGCTCTTAACTCATACGTACTAGCAAGACTCTCGTTCAATTCATTGTTTTGTAGTTTAGAGATTAAAGATGTTATTTCGAGATCTCGCTGCTGTTCAGCTATAAGCCAGGTGTCACTCAATTCAGTTAAATCTACACACGCATTTCAGGAGCTTTGGCAGCAAACTGTAACTTTTTCGTTATCGGGTTTCTTGAGAGGAAGTCCGCATGCGCCATGCGTTTTCCTTCCTATACACAATATCGAATTCAAAGATTGTAAATACAACCACCATCGATATACCTTGTCATCTAACTCAATCTTTTGTTGACTTGCCTTTAAAGAGTTACAGTCGGTATATACTGTAAACTTGATACCCTTCAAATAATGTTGATAATATTTCACTGCGTTAAATACTGCCAGGGTTTCCAAAAGATATGAATTATACCTTGACTCTGCTGGGGTTGTACATTTACTGTAGTACTCAATAACATGGTTTTTATCGTTTATCTTGTGCATGAGTATCGCACCATAGCCCACAGAGCTAGCATCTGTATGAAGCTCAACCGGATATTGTGGATCGAAAATTGTTAATACCGGGCTACGGGTCAATGCAAAGATTATCTCCTTTCTCACTGCTTCATGATTTTCCTTCCAATCAAAACTATTATTGTCTTTAGAAGTAAGACAAAATAGAGGCTTTAAGGTTTCAGAGAATTTTGGAACGAATTGTCGAAAGTATGATGCTAGTCCAATAAACTGTCTTAGCTGCGTGACCGTTTGCGGAGGTGGCAATTCAACTAATGCCTGCAACTTTCGAGGATTAGGTCTAAGCTCACCTGCCTCTACTTCGTAACCGAGATACTCAATTTTTGATTTTAAAAATGTACATTTTTCGAAATTAAATGAGAATCCAGCTTGAATGAGAGTTTCTATGACTGTCTGTAATCTTGAAATTGCCTCCATTTTAGTTTCGGCCACGACCAATACATCATCCATGTAAACCACAACATACGAATACGAAAAGTGGCCCCAACGCTTTTATTATTGCCCGCTGAAACACAGACGGAGCATTCTTTAAACCAAACGGCATTGCCACAAATTCGAACTGCCCTTCCGGTGTAACAAATGCCGTACGCTCTATCGAATCTGGGTGAATAGGTATTTGGTAGAATCCGCTGGCCATGTCCAGACAAGAAAAAATACCTTCCCTACGCAACCTTGCAATTTGATCCGAGATAAGAGGCAATGGGAATTTATCCGACACTGTATTAGCGTTTAGCTCTCTATAGTCGACGCATAAGCGATCAGTTCCGTTTTTCTTTCTTACCAATAAAATTGGACTCGCAAATGGGGAACAGCTCGGTCTTATAATATTTGCCGTCAACAACTCGTCAATCTTTGCACGAACAGTTTGCTTCTCATCTACACTAAGCCTATATGGTCGCCTTTGTACCGTTTTATTTGGATCTATTAAACGAATTTCTAACTGACCTGTGTTAACTTGTGTCTTTGGAACTCCTGAGATAAAGTGTTGCATGTATGGTTTCAAGACGTTTATTAAACGGCTCTTGTCAGCTTCATTCAACTCTACATTTTCGTTAATACAATTTTCATATGTTTTGGGTTCAGTTACAACATTAATCAGTTTTACTTTATAAATGCAGAATCTGTCTGACTCAATCGTCACTCCGAAACCTTGACTTAAAATCTCCCTGCCTATCATGATATCGTGTTTCAAGTACTTGTCCATAATGACATGAAATAACATTTCCAGGATAAAGTCATTAATGGTAACATTGGTCAAAATTTGCGTAGAGCTACATACAGAATCGTTTCCAATACCCTTAAGCATTACTACATTATGAAGTCTTTTTCCAGAGAATTTCCCAGCAGCGCTTTCCTTAATGAGTGAACACTCGGCTCCGGAATCAAAGCAAAAATCAACGAACTCACCAGAATGAACGAGCACACCTTTTGGTTCCATTACCGAACATATGTTAACTCTCTTTTCAGTGCTTTGTCCAATCAAAGAGCACCCAGTAGAAATGTGTCCAGCCTGTCCACACTTATAGCATATTACGTTCGACTTTTGCTCTTTTGGCTTCATACCAACGCCTCCAGCATGCCCGCTCCCCGATGATTGTGATTCCCGACTTTTCTTCTGGCGGCAGTCTGCGATTTTGTGCCCTGACTTTCCACAATAATGGCAAATGATGTTTGAAAATTTCTGCTTCTTCCTTTCTGGCCCCAAAGTTGTGTCTGCCTTCGAAGTCTCTTGACGCTGCCCGATTTCGTATACCTGCAACTGTTGCTGCAATTCGCTACGCGACTTGATGTTTGTGGTGCACACAAGCTTTTTCAGTCTGCTGTCCAGTTGCGCAGTATGCGCAAGTACAACTGACACCAACAATTCCTCGCGCTCCATATTTTTCATTTTCGTCATTAGCGAAGTGACTAGGCGGCTTGCATACGACGACATGCACTCTCCAATCCCTGGGCGTCCTTCTAGCAGCTTGAGAAGTGTTGCTGCAGCTGTTTCTACGCCGACAAATCTTTGCGTAAATAGTTGCTTGAATTCAACCCAAGTCATGCCAGGAAAACAGATCTGTGAAAGCCATTGAGATGCATTGCCCTCCAAAGCTTTGCTGAGAGCAATCACAAGTGCACTACCCTCAAGTGGGTTATCAGTAAAAATCATGTCGGCCGTAATACTCCAAGCATGGATCGGCGCCAGCAGCTTCGGGATTGTATTTTGGTAAAAACACCGTCTTTGGCTCACGAGGCGCTGCGCTAGCCTGCACTGTTCGCAGCAACTCCATAAAATTTCTATTTTGTTGCTCCAAAATTTGTCGCAACTCAGAGTTAGGAGGGTCGAATCCCACTTCTGATGTCGAAGCGTCAATTGCTTCAGTGTTCTTAGCACCTCGAGCAGCGAGCCCCGTTCCCTTCGTTGGTGCCATATTTAAACATGACAATGACAATGACAATCTTTGATAGCAAACCGGTTTCACATCCACTCCGAATAATAATAACCAACAGCTGAATAACAGCAGTGGTGGACGACGTAGATCGCCATTCCGGCGTGTCCGCACCGAGGAGGTCATTGTGGATCAACGTGTCAAGGACATGTCATTTGAGGCGAAGGTGAGTGCCACAAATGCATTTGAGTGTAGTGCGCTGTAAGTGTGTGTGTTTTCATGGAAAACGTTTTGGAAGTTTTCCTCTTTTTGTTTTTATCTGAGAGTGGTGGGTTTGATTAGGGAGCAGCAGCAGCAGCAGCAGCAGGCGGGGTTACACACAAATTAGCAAAAGCGCCCATGGTTATCATGGCAAACTCAAATCATTTGTGGCACCTTCCTTCTTTGTTATTTAAAATTGTATTTGCCATTTCCTTTTAACCTTGGCTAATTTGTGTTTAACCCTCTTGCGTTGCTTTCTAGGATGGCGGCGGCTTCAAGAAGTTCGGAAATGGACCACGCGGACGTGGACGTGGCGGCTCTGGCTTTGCCGGTCGTCCTGATCGAAGCAAGTGGGAGAGTAATCAGAATGGTGAAGAAGGCGGTGAAGGCGGTCGCAAAAGCTTTGGCGGCTTTGAGCGCAAGTCGTTTGATGGCCAGCGTGGTGGACGTGGCGGCGGTGGTGGCTTCCGTGGTCGTGGCGGCGGCAATGATCGTGGTGGTCGTGGTGGCTTTGGACGTGGTCGTGGCGGTGGCGGAGATCGCGGTGGACGCGGTGGTTTCGGACGTGGTGGTGGTGGACGCGGCGGCGGTGGTGGCTTTGGCAACAAATCATTTGACTCAGCGCCAAAGCAAAACAAGAAAATTACTTTTGACAATTAAAAAAAACGATTCTTAGTTAAGAGAGACTATCGAAGTCATTAGAGATTAATTAAACACTAAATAAAATAAACATCACAAAATGCATGGAATCGACGACGACGTGTATTCATTCCAATTTTGTGATGTTTCTTTTATTTTTGATGTTATTTTAATCGAAATGGAAAGCCCAAAACAGATGCCCAGATACACACATATAAACACAGACACTTGCACTTGAATCAAAAGATTTCTTGTATACATAATTAATATTTACAATTTTTTATAAATTAACTATATTGTAAACAGAAAAACGCTGCCGGCTCTTGGGGTGAGCGAGCCAACAAAGATTTGAAATTCACACGAGGCAAATCCTTCAAGCACGAAAAAACCAAAAAGAAGCGCGGCAGCTACCGGGGCGGTCAGATTGACACGGGCGTCAATTCAATAAAATTTGACTAGATTTATGTTACCATAAACATATACATTTAAATATTTAGTTTGTAATAAAGAAAAACCACCAACATGTCTAAACAGTACATGAAACATTACTACTTTTCTTTTCTGATGTTGAAGTGAAGTATCGAAAACGAAATAAGTAAAAATTCAAATTGAATTGTGAAGGGAAATCATTGTTATTTTGCTTTTTAAATTCGAATATTATTGTTTTCCTTTGCTTAATATCAGAGATTGATTATATGAACTATATGCATAGTTAAATATGTACGAAAATTGTCATATTTATATTTTTATTAGATTTTCTTTTACTTCATAACATTTACAAATCATTCAATAATACTTTTAGAAAAAAGAAACGGAAAATAAACTATAAATTTGGAAAACTTCTTTAGTTAGTTGCTTAATAGTTCTGTATACCAGCCCAACAAAAAGGTCATGAAGCCAATCAACATAAGGATCCCCAATTTCTTTGAACAAATTCGGTGGCATTTTTGGTCACGTAACTAAAAAAACAATCAAGGATTAGGATTACGTAAATGTTAATCTGATATGTCTACACACATTTCGACCGGCCAAGCTTGTACCATTTATTTCATCGTCTTCGCGACAATATAGAAGCTCGAAAAGATCGGGTGAACCCTCCTGAGTCCGAGGGCCACGGGAACGAGAACGCTTGCCTTTATTTGAACCTTGAGGCATTTTATCTTCTTGCCTACGGATGATTTTTTTTGTTTTCATTTATAAGTGCTGATGTACATATGTATAACATATCTTACTTTATTTTACGGGGGCAAAGAAAGAAATTATATCCTTAAATCCTTTTCGTTATTTTATTTAAAACTGATTTGGCAAATTTAAAATATATAAAAAAAGAAAATTTATATATATTATTATTGTCAATAGTAAAAGTGTCGAGAAGTGAAAATGATTTACAAGTTTTCAAAAGCTCCTTAGCAAGAATTTTTATTTCGAAACCTTTATTTTATGGTTACTGGGTTGGAAAAAAAGTCGTTGAAGTAATACTGGTAGGATATGTATTGGGAATCTTAGTTAATGAAGGAAACAAGTGTTAGCTATTGGGAATTCACAATAATATTTTGTAATACTCACCAGTTTAAGAATAATATAAGATAATTAATTTCGAATTAATTTTGAATTTATAATTTTTATTTGGCTCAACTGTTTATTGTGTTATGTTCGTGTAACTATGTTTTGTTCTTTTTTATAATTCTTTCTTTCACATTTAGTAATTAAAATGTATTGTCAAGTGGGTTGCTTGTATGTATGTCTATAAAGCGTGCTATTTACGCACTTCGCTATATACATATAGCAATACATATGCTTATTGCAATAGTAACTATATGTTGATTAATAGTTTCGGTTGTGACAACAAATTAAAATAAACGCAGGTAATTACAAATTATAAGTATAATTAAATAATCACAATTCGTGTTACATATATATTATTTAAAAGGTATTTTATAATTCGAGTTACATTTCGTTTGTGTAAGTTTTTAAATATAATCAGCATATCAATTTACAACATTATCTGGCATTTGGTTGTTCGAGGCGACAAAAATACAGCAGAGATTCGTTTTAGTATTTAACTACACATATATTGAATGTATATTAATATGTATGTTTCGGTTAACTAGGGGGAGCATAGGATGAAGGGGTGCGTATTTTAAAAATAGTTCAACAAAATACATATACTTTATTCTTTTCATTACTCGTATTATAGCATATATTTTTCATCTTGAGTAGTTTGTTTTTATGAGATTCCTGTCGTTTTGCTATGTGTACCTGCCTGCAGATTCCCTATCTAGTTTTGCATATAAGGATAGTTAATGTCACGCAAGGGAACGAATGTCTCCTTGATGGACTGCGGCGATGTCCAACGGAGTATGTAATGCGGTCCACCTGCCTTATCATTTGTTCCTGATTTACGACCGCCACCAAATGGTTGCTGTCCCACCACAGATCCCGTGGACTTGTCATTGATATAGAAATTTCCCGCAGCTGATTTAAATTCTTCCAATGCGCAGTTAATAAAATCTCTGCAATATGCAAATGTAATTGTGTTAAAAGAAGACTGTACAAAATTTCTCCACATTAATGTTACTTACTCATCTTGACCATAAACGGCACCAGTCAATGCAAACGGCGTTGTTGTATTAACCAGATTCATTGTATCAACCAGATCAGCGTCTTTGTATACATAAATTGTTAGCACAGGTCCAAAGATCTCCTCAGTCATAATTTTATCTTTGGGATCTTTAGTTTCCACAATAGTTGGATTGATAAAGTATCCCTTCTTGTCTGAATAGGTGCCACCGGCGAGGATAGTCAAATTCGAACTATTTTTGGCATGTTCAATGTAGCCAGTAATGCGCTTAAATGCTTTATCATCGATAACAGCCGATGTGAAGGTGGTAAAGTCCTGAACGTCACCAATCTTTAATTTGGATGCCTCAGTGACAAGTCCCTCTTTGATCTGCATGAATATTTAATTGTATTAGTCGTAGAATACATATATATAGAATTATTTTTCATCTCTTACCTTTGGCCAGAGAGATTCTGGAACATACATACGCGAGCACGCTGAACATTTCTGACCGCTATATTCGAAGGCCGAACGTATTGTAGACGTAATCACTGAATCAACATCCGCTGATGAGTGCACAAAGTGGAAATTCTTGCCACCACACTCGCCAATAAGACGTGGAAAATTGTGATATTTGTCAATATTGTTGCCCACCTGCTTCCACAATCGACTGAATGTACTGTGCGGGAGAATACAAAGTGAATTAATAGAAAAAATCAATAAGAAGTCTTCGGGAAAAAGAAAACTTACGGAACAGAGCCGGTGAAATTGATGGCAGCCAGGTGTGGCGAAGCGGTTATTGTATCACCAAAGACAGGGCCATCGGCGGGTACAAAGTTAACGACTCCATCGGGAACGCCAGCCTCTCGCATGATATTGAAAATGCGCCAGTTTGACAGAAGCGCAGTGTCCGAGGGCTTCCAGAGTACTCCGTTACCCTATAGTATGAGTAAATAATTTAATTGGGGCAAGCAGTTGAATATAAATAGCTAATCTTACCATCATGGCAGGCGTGTAGGCCAAGTTACCGCCAATGGCAGTAAAATTGAACGGACTGACAGCCGCAATAAAGCCGTCAATTCCACGATACCGCAAGGAATTTTTCGTAACCTTTATATTTTCACTAATAGGTTGATATTTAACGCATTCCTTTAAAAAGTGGGCGTGAATACTATGGAATAAAAAAACAGAAGTAATCGCAATCAATTATTTAAATTAATAATATCGACTATTATCGCCTCCAGCTGTCCAAAAATATACATTTATTGTGTGTATATTTACGTAGGTGTATGCTCACCGTATAAAGTCAATTAGCTCGGCTGCCGAATCGATTTCTGCCTGTATAACCGTCTTGGCTTGGCCCAACATTGTGGCTGAATTCAATTTCTGACGATATTTACATGACATCAATGTGGCGGCATCTTCCCAGATATCCAAACGTTCGGCCAAAGGGACACGATCCCATTTTATTTGTGTTTCTACCGCCGTTTTGATGGCCAACTCAAGGAGTTTCTTATCCGCATAGTAGAACTTGGCAATCTTGTGTTGATGATCGTGTGGCATCACCTGATACACCACCTTATCCGATTTATACTCCTTTCCACCAATTACAATGGGTACCTCCTCGCACTGCGAGGCGGTCTCCTTGAGTGCGCACTTTAGAATTTTACGTTCCTCGGAATCCTTGCCGTACATGAAAATTGGCTCATTGAAAACTTTCGAATCTTTCAGCTTCAGTTGGGGAACACAACTGCCCAAAGAGCGTACATAGCTGATAAGAAATACATATGTATATTATATAAGTTTTTTATATAGTTTATATGAATTATTTTTGATACCTTTTGACAATGCTCTTTGGCACAGTGGAACCGACCACGGTTTTTAAGTTCATTCGCAACATTTTCGCGGTAGGAATGGATCGAGGGGCCTGCTATGGTTCGAAACTCTTATGTAAACACTAGAAAACAGCGCTTTGATAAGATAACAAAAGAGAGGGCGAGAAAGAGAGAGAGAAGGTGAGAATGCAAGATTATAAAGAGGCAAGCAAATTGTTTCATTAATTCCATTTATAGCTAGAATGTTTATCAGCAACCTTGAACGTTCATTAGGGGGGGTCGGCAAAGCATCGCGTGATTTCAATTTGATAAGCAGCCAAACGTGCGACACACCCTCTTCGTCAGTTTTATAGATAAGCAACAAAAATATATAAACTAAAACTATGCACATTTATGTGTGTAAGTATGTGTTTGTTTGTATATTTACAATTTCAACGTCTCGTGCGAGCGCAAATGCCAACTAGACAAGTGTTGTGTAAACGTGCGAATTACGTGCAAAGCTCTCGTGGTGCACACACACACACACACACTCGAATAGCGCACTAATTTTATAGGTGTATGTGTGCATACGTATGAAGGTAAAAGCAATTTTTGACAAGCATCAGCTGTTTTCGCCGCTTCGAACACTGTGGAAATTTCCTACTGACGAAAGATGTACATGAATAAGGGGTTCTTTTTTTTGAGAGGGGGGCGCGGTGAGGAGTGCGCGCGCCGGCATACTAGTTCTTGCTCGTTAACGTAATATTCTCGGGGTGGAAGAAGAGCGCGACCGGACCGCGAAAGAGTGAGTGAGTGAGCGCACACAACGTGTATGCAAAGCACACCACCAGAAAAATGTATAGTAAGCATTTTTAATTCTATTTATTACTTTTGTCCCCATGCTCATAAGCTAATGCATGTCAAGTGTATAGTGTATTGTTTTTTTCGTTAAAGGTTGATTGATTTTTACGTTTGAGCTGGCGGCAGAAACAAGTGCATACAATATAATATAGTACATACATACATATGTACGTGTTACATAGTGTGTGTGTACCGCAACAAATGGTCACAAGTTTTTGAGGCCAAGTAAAACATGCGCAAAACGAAACGATACTCAGCTGCATGCCACACACACACACATAATACCGACAATTGAAGCACACACACACACACACTCAATTTGAATGCAGCCAGTTTGGTTCACTCTTGGCATTTGTTTTTTTTTTTTTGTGCTACGTATGTGTACCCCCATTACGCAATGTTATGTTTTTGCACTGCCTTTCGCTTTTACGTATATATGCGTTATTGAACATTTTATTTATCTTTAATTAGTCGTAATTTTTAAAAATAATTTAATTTTAAGGCAACCATTTATTTCTTACTTTGTTGTGTTTTTATTTTTTGCGAACGATGTGGAACGAAAGGCACGCGAAGTCTTTGTGTTTGTTTGGCCTTAGCGCGACTACCTATGTATCCATCCGTTAGAACCGAATGTGCGTATGTATGTATGTGTATGTATGTAGTCGCGTGCTGAATTTTTAAAATTTCATTACTAGCGCAGCTGATACTTACCGATAGCGATAGTTTGTGCATTAAACACAATTTTATGCAGAAAATTTTGTGTAATTGACGGTGTATAGGGATTTTGGAGAAAATTGTAAGATTTTCTTTGAAACATTGATTCTGAAATAAACAAAAGCTTTGTAAAATCATACGATTAATTTGTATGCGATATTTCGTACGATACAGTACGCTGTTATGTTTTTATTAACTTGCAGTCCTTTGCAACACTGATTATCGTTATCGATTGCGAATGTGGCGCGAACATTTAAAACAAGCTTGCGCGTACGTTGCTATACGAATTGTTTTCATATGCTGTGCGGATCTTTAAGAGGAAAAAGGTTAAATTTGTTTTCTGAAAATGTTTATAAATTTTCATAGTTATAGGAAAATTTCAGAAAATGCTGTAAATTATTTGAGAGTCGGCTTTTTACTTATTTTATACAAAATGTTTACATAATATACTACAATACATTCAACTTAACATCACTTAATGACTATGTACATATGTATGCAGCCTAGATAGCTTCAGTATTCGCTTCGCTTAACCATAGTAGCCTCCTCCGCCTCCTGCACTTGCGGTGGCAAATCCACCGCTGCTGCTCGCAAAGGCCGTATCTATAAGAGAAAACATGTCCAAAACACTAATGCAATGCATACGCACAGGCACAATCTCAAAGATTATTATGCAGTAGTCGCGATATACTTACTCATGCCAGTGCCAGAATATGGATAGCCATAGTTGTAGCCCGGATAGCCGTAGCTAGGATAGCCTCCATAGCCTCCACCCCCATACCCGTAACCTGGGTAGCCGTAGCCATAGCCGGGATATGTGTAATATTGTGGATAGCCATAGCCGTAGCCATAACCAGTGCCGTACAGGCCACCCCCATAGCCGCTGCCAGCACTAGCTCCTCCTAGTCCTCCGACACCATAGTAGGGGTAGCCACTGTATTGGGATCGTACGCACTGCGTCTGTAGCAGAGTCCAAAATAACCAAAAACTCCAACTTGTTACTATACTCCTTTGTTTCGCCATATTTCTCTCTGAATTTTCCACCGAGAACTGAATGAAAAACATACGTCGCTCGTGGTTTTTATATATTGTGGGGATTATTATAATTTTAACTATGCAACGATTGTTAATGGCGCCTAATCGTTCATCAACCACATCGTGTTGGCGTCGTTATCGTTTTTGTTTTTTTCTCGTTTTTTCTCTCGTTTTTCGCATTGTTTGCTCATTGGAGCATGGCAGACATTGCGTATGCGCAATTTTTACACATGTAAACACTTTCATTAGATTGTTATGAGCTCATTAGCATTTTCGTTGATAAAAAACGAAAGTATGCAGTCATGTAAATAGCTGAAATACTACAAATATTTTGTGGTAAAATAATGGGAGCGAAAATATCTGGTTTATATTTTAAAACATTTTTTAGAGCAAGCAAAATGTCAGAAATTATTAAAAAAGATATATGACATATAAAGAAAATATTATTCATAATATAATATTGATGTGCAGAAATTTTGGAATGAATCCCCCGCTCTAACAGTACTGTTTACAGGGTAATATAATAACTATGACTCAGAACTAAGATTTGTTTACTCTATACAGATTAATAATTCGATATTCCATGGGGTTTACCAGAGAGTCTGAACTTCTGGTTTCATGCTAGAACACTGTCATTAACCTCACAATTTCATGGCATTGCATTAAAAAATATTAACTGGGGTGATTTTGTTGTTTTCAGATCGAGACTTTCAATCGTAGAGCCCAATGGTCAATGGACATCAACGCCCTTCAAATGAGGTCAGTCGCAGGGCAATTAATAGTACTACAACTGTTAAATATGATGGGTACATAATTATCTGTGATTTTCTGGGTCTCTTTTTTTTGTCAATGCAATACAAGTTCATTGTGAAGGATTTTTGTTTATTTTGTTTGTCTGAGTTCGATGGCAGTGAATAATAATATTTTTTGGAAGTACGTATGCGTATAATTATTATTTGTTACCTTGCTGGGGTCATCCAATTAATGACATATTTAACGATAATGAAAAGATAAAGAATAATTAAATTTCTTGTGGTTCCAAAGGTCTTCCAATTAGGTTCAACTTTCTTAGAAAGGAATTAATTAATTTTCATTATTTAGAAAACAATTGATAGAGTGTTTATTAATTCTATTTGTAAATCTAATTCAACTTCAACTTTTCTTTCTTCTCTAATACATGAAACATAACAAACATAAAAAAAATTCCCATTTAGCCCTCCAATTATGATAATAGCTGCAGACAGATGGTTATTGCCATATGATATTATGCCAGTTTTTGTGCCTTGTTACCTGACAAACTGAAATTACACAGTCAATTGGCTTGGTTATTTTCCCTTGATTATCCAATCCATTTAACTGTCAATTTTCAAAGTTTTTCTACCTTTACTTTGCTCTATTCTATGCAAAAATTGTTTAAAAATATTCTTGAAAATTCTTGACAAATTGCACTTAAAAATACAAGTAACGAAAACTTTGGCAATTTTTGCACACACATACACTAATACACGCACACGTATGTTGCATACATTTGCAAATATCTTCAGTTATTGTGAGCGAAAATTCATTCATAAATTTTTAAATCTAGTTCGCCGTGTCTACGTGTGTGTGTGTTTGTGTGTGCGAGTGTTGTAGGTGCACAAGTTATTACACTGGCCAACACTGGCATAAAAACGATATGGCGACAATTTTGTTTCGTTTCCATTATTCTTGTTGTTGTTGTTGTTGCTGCTGTTGTTGTTGTTGTTGCTGCTGGTTTGCATTTCACTCCAATGCCATTTAGTGCCTTGGGCTCAGCTTGTGCATGCAGCTGACGTTTGTTTTTTCAGTTTTCTTTTCTTTTTTCGTTCGTTTTTCTTCCATCTTTATTTTTTGTCCGACTGCAATTGCATTTGTTGTCATAGCGGTTGCTGTTGTTGTTGTCGTTGTTGTTGTTGTTGCTGCTGCATTGCTTACCTGCAGGTGTTGTAATTCATTGTTGAGTTCTGAGTGAGTTTGTGTGAGTGAGTGATTTCGGCTTGAGTCATTGTCGCTTTGCGCATGCCCCGACTGAAGTGTTGCCTGTAACACAGGCACCCTGTATGCTTGCCAGACATTTGATTTACTACGCTAAGCAGCCGCTAAGTTTTATTGGGACTAGCAAAGAGATCTTTGTTTTTAGCACGAATGAATTTCGAATTTCAATATCAATAAATAATTGTTTTTTTTTGTTTTTTAATATTTTTAAGTATGGTAATTAAGCGTGTAATTGTTAATGGTTAAATACTAATTATTAATGGTTAAATATCAATTAATAGATTTATGTTTCTTTCTGCAATTTGCAAAGTATTTGGCAATATAAATATTAAATAATGTAAGGTGCCTCATATATGTATGTAAAAATTTTAAATAATCATATAATATAACATATAAAGCAAACAAAACACTTATAAATTGTACGAGTTTTTATTATTTTACTTATTTATATTATGTTGAATATTGATAATTTTATTTTATTACGTTGAATATTGATAATTTTATGAGAAATATTATAGGATAGATTAAGAGTTCCCTTAGTTTTTTTTTTAAATATATACATAGATTTTATTAATTGCCTTTGTATATTAAACTTTATGAAATCTGCAGTTGGTATAATGGAGAAACAGAACAAATAACTGCAACAGCATCGTTCAGGCATATTTAAAAGATCCCTAATTGGGCTGGGGCAGTGTGAAAAACAATTGAAAAAGCAGTTTGTATAAAGCTCTCTCTCTCTCTCTCTCTCTCTGTCTCACAGCTGCAGCTGCAACTGCAGCAGTCCAAAGAGTTTTGAGTTTCATAACTTTGGCATTATGTTGTTGGGCCCCCAAAACAATCTCAGTCTCTCGAAAGCTGACACAATTTGCTATCTGTTTGAATGGAAAATTTCAACTTAAATGGGTTTTCGACCCCTTCCCCCCTTCCCACCACCCTCTCCATGACAGACTTTGCTGTTGCTCACCTTTCAGAACGTCGCGCTCCCTTCAAAACACTTTACATATTAAAAAGTTTTTCTATCCGAAAAAGCGGGTTGAGTTGAGGCAAGCAGGAGGAGGAGGAGGCGAAGGAGGAGGAGCATCCTTCAAGCAACTTCATTACACGTTTTTGGACTGCCAAACCAAATATAAAACAAAAAAAAATGCTAATTGTTGGATTTTTGCATGTAATTAATTAAAAATTTGTTACCACAGCAACAACTTTATTTATTTCTCTCCTTTTTTGGATTGAAAATAATAAAAAAGGCTAATTAAAAGTTGAAAAATATATAGAGAGAAGCGAGCATAATACAAAATTGACCTAGAACGGGCAGCGAGATCCTTTTCTGGCGCTGAAAAGGGGTGTGCAAAGGAAAAAAAACTCACTCAGACACAGAAACTAACTCACTCAAGATGCGTGAGAAATGCAATTGCAAATGTTACGCATACGCCGCGTGTAACAAGGTACACGCTCGCTCGCTCGCTCACTCACTCGCTCCCTACGAGAGAATGAGTTAAAAAAGAAAAGAAAAGAAATCAATTAAAATGCACTCGAGTGCATTCTGCAGCTGAATTCTCCTGTTGTCGGCTGTCGTTGCCGTTGCCGTTGATTCTTTGTCGTTGTTGGCGGCGCTGCCGAAAATAAGCAAAAGGCGAAATTGTTGCCTTCTCTGCCCTCTCTGCCTTCTCTGCCTCTGCCCTTGCGCCACTGTGCGGCAGATTTTGAATTCAGTTATTTGTGCAGTTTCGCTCAGTCAAGTTGTGTGTGTCCTGTGTGCGCGCTATCGCATTGCCAATTAGACCGACAACCGATAAGCCGATAAACCGATAAAAAAAAACGAACAGCAAATTCGATTGTTCCGCTGCTGCGTCACATCAATCAAAACGCAACAAACTGCATTAACTACCTGACTACACCTGTCCGCATCGTCGCACCGCCGCACCGCAACCCCCCGCCCGTGGGCAGACGACGCCGCCGCCAAACCGCAACAAACGTCATAATAAATAGAGAACACGAAATTCAAACAGACAGACGTGAGTGTGAGAGAGCGAAAGTGAGAGACAGAGCGAACTACTGTGTGTGTGTGAGTGTGTGACTGTACTTTGGCGCCCAAAAACCAACAATATCAGCATCATCATCGAACCGCTTTATAACGAAAGCAATCAACATATAACCAAAACCGATACCGAAACCGAATCCGAAACCGAAACCAATCAAAAAACTGAACCAAAGAATTTATAATTAAACGCAAAATTCGTTGATTCGATTAGCGTAACAATTTACAGTGGGGAAAAACCCATAGGTAAATAAACAAGAAGACAGGTGAGTTGATAAATTTACTACATTACATATAGTATCATATTTACCCCAGTAATTATATGCGAGCATGTGCGAAAATTGCATTTGCATTTGACAATTGGGTTGGTATTGCCCAGATTTGAATATATAGTAGTATGTGCATTGTTCAGTACGTGCTAACGATGCAAACGTTAGTTCAGGGCGATAGTTTATGTTGCCATTGTAAGAGAGGATTCAAAGCTTTACCTTATAAAATTATAATTAAATATTTTAAATAGAAAGCAACGATTGAAAAAATAAATAATTATCATTTTTATCGATTATATTATTATACTTAAGCAGGTCTCAGCTGTGAATAGAATACCATAAAAAGAACAATATATGTACTTTAAAATCAACGTTTTCGATTGTTACTAAATCCCATCGCTGTAACTTATCGTTTTTATCGACAAGCATATTTCAAGTAATTTAAGGTTAAGTTTAATTATCGAATACTTATAGCTAGTTTTATAGCAGTCCATCAATTCTTTCGTTTAAATATTAGTTCTTAAGTGCCAATTACTTAGATTTTCAAACAATCTGATTATTGTCAGCAAAATAATATTGATTTCCTTCGCGTTCCGTTTGATAGTTCCTGTTTGATTGCTTTCTCTATGATAGTCCATCAACATCGGCTTCGACAGAACCCACGCTCCAATCTATAGACAATTTTAATTAACATCTCTCTGGCAAACACTGCACAATCCAGCAAATCCCCCGACCCATCGGTTCAGTTCTTCAGCTCTACAGCACTTCAGCACTTGGGTTCCATTATGACCTGCTTTCATTTTTCTATGTATCCCGATAGTCTGCAGGCGCTTGAGCAATTTAATTTAAAGCAATTCGGTGAGTAAATCCCATTAAATCTTCAACAACTTTGCTCAGACTTCGTTACGTCAGAGCGGCCATTGTTCTCCTATGCCTCCGCATGGAACAATGGGGCCCCTAGACAAGGACAAACAAACACAAGACTAATTATAACTCCGCCTAGACACTAGAAAAAATTATGAAAATGAGTGAATAAAAAAAAAAGAATAGAAAATAAAAACTTACTGAAACGACAAGTGAATTAACTATGCAAAGAATTTGACAGAATCCATGGAAAGTAAATAAAAAAAAAAGAAAGAAAACGTAGAAATAAATGAACTTAGGGATGGCGAACTGATGGTAACTGTTTGGCCACCGAAAGAGACGAACAGCCAGCACAAAGCGACATGCCGCACATTTGCACACTGAAAATAGCAAAAAGTAAAGGAAAAAAAAAAAAAAGAAATTCCGAGTGAAAATAAAAATAATGAAACTACAGAGGCAGAACAGAAATATATATTTTTACGTGCGCAGTAATGAAAGGCCTCGGGCATAAGTTTTAAATAAATATTTGACTGTATGTGTGCATGTAATTTAACAAAAAAAAAATGTAGAGAAAAAACAAGAGGAAAAAGCAAACCAAAGAAACGGACAAAGGTTGTAGGGGTAGGGTAGGGGGTAGGCAAACAGCGTGGACAACTACTGCATATGAAAATTATGACGGATGATATATACCACACAGATCTTTGCGAATGCGAAGACTCTGATACTCTGTAGATTCTGTAGAAAATTGATCCAGTTCAAATTTTTAAATTTTCGTTAACATAACAGAAATATGTTAACATTACACAACGCTAAGCTCGCTGTTAATTAACATAACAATGAAAATAATGTTGCCAGATCATTTTTTTTTTTTGAAAATTACGTCAAAAGACTTGACTGCAATATACCCTAACTGGAAGAAAACGTTGTTGCTGCTGCTGCTGATGATGTGAACGATGAAGAGCGGGCTAGGTAAATATGCACAACAACAAGAAAACTGCTTGACTGACTGGCTGCACATTGGGGGATTGTTTTGGTGTGTGTGTGTGGGAGAGCAGTAAAATGTTGGGGGTGTACTACTTAGGGGACAGGGTGTGGGTCGACACTATTAAGGTCTTAACGATGACGACGACGCAGTCTGGCCCCGAAAGTAGGTTGAGGTAGCCGCCAAGCGCCGCCATGTTTAGAATATGCACACAAAGCGTAAGGCCAACAAAAGCAGCAAGAAGGGTTGCCAGTTGATTGGGGGGTAGGCAGAGGGAGATGGGGAGAGTTCCATGTTGCTTAGAGGCAGGCAGGCAGTCAGTCAGGCAGTCAGTCAGGTCCTGGCTTGTTGCTGTAGACAGTGTAACAAAAGATTTGCTTAGCTTTCATGTAAAGCGTAAAATACAAACAATTATGCAGCTGGTTGGTAGGATACAACCCCTCCCCCAACCCCCCAAGCATCCTCGTACCCTCCACCTTCAGCGCATCCTCCGACACGAACAAGCCTGCATTTCCTATTTAGTAGGCCGTCGAGGCACTTGAGCCCGAGACTTTGCTACTTGAAAGTTTGGACAAAGACGCCTCGTCGTGTGCGTGTCCGCACGACCCTCCCTCGGAGCGCCTACGAAATATGACAAATTACAAAATAATTGTGCGCACAGTCAAAATGTTGTTGCTGTTAAAGCTGCTGCTGCCTCTGCTGCTGCTGCTACTGTTTCCGCCAGTCCACCTTGCAATATTAATGAACTCTTTTACATCGTCTGTCATTTCCATGGCATTCGTTAGGCCAGGCAACCGCAATGTTGCGATGAGTACTCACTCCATCCATCCATCCGACGGTACCTTTGCTTCAGTTCACAATCCCCAACAATCCCGATAGGTATCCAGTCTGTGCCTAACTATTTGCATTGCCGTCGCGTGGGCGTAGACCTCCAGTACAAGTCTGCCCTTTCAACAGAAGGCCAGACCGACAAAATGGGAGGGGGCGGGCCAGGTGGGACGTATGACGTATTTGCTTAAGCCCACGCTCAGAATACGTTTATGCGATGGCAGGAAAATCGTGGAAATGGTTGGCTTTATAAGTTGATTTTTGCGATTTAAAATTTAGTTTACTTTAACATTTGCCAGTTGCCCATTGCATTTAGTATAACATAAAATGTTAAAGCCTGCAAGCAGTACAGTGCGCTGTTAAGTAACAGAGCAGATCGTATATCGATAACAATAAAACATGCAAAGGCACTGTGAAGTTGCCTGTTAGCTAACATAATCGAAAAGCAAGGCACAGTGTATGTTATTCACATTGATGTTAAGTAACAGATTAGATCGTATATCGAAAACAATAAAACATGCAAAGGCACTGTGAAGTTGCCATTTAGCTAACATAATCGAAAAGCAAGGCACATTGTATATTATTCACATCGCTGTTAAGTAACAGATTAGATTGTATATCGATAACAATTAAACATGCAGAAACACTGTGAAGTTGCCTGTTAGCTAACATTACTGATAAGCAATGCACATTTTATTATTCACATAGCTGTTAAGTAACATATTGGATGGTATATCGATAACAATAAAATATGCAAAGGGACTGTTAGCAATGATTACCGATAAGCAATGCACAGTGTAATTGTTCACATTCCTATTTTATTTAAATTATATTAAATGCTAAGAAGTTTATGCGATTTTCAGCAGTTTAGTCTTAGCCTTGGCTTACACTGGTCGTAATTGCATAGACGGCCAGAGGCTTATCACGATTTTCGCTTAGCCATGAACCTCTGATAATAAAGCTACTTAACCACAGCATGGCTGTGCGGTGCATTGACAATCCCTCAACTATTTGTTGCCGCGGCAACTCTGCCTGCACCTGCTCTGTATTCTGCATTCTGAATTCTGCATCCTGCTGCCTCTGTGTCCCAAGGCACACAGTGGCGAGAGAGTTGCAGGAGCAATAGGAAGAGAGAAAGAGAGAGACAGAGAGCAGCGAGGTCCCTTCCTGCATTTCATTCCCAAATGAACGCGTTCGCTGTGTTTAAAGTTAGTTACTCAAATGCATTTTATATGGCCCGTTGGCCGTTACATTTTTGTTTGCTTAGCCCCGTGGGTATTCATTAAAGTTGGCAACGGGTAGAGAGAGAGATAGATAGAGAGAGAGAGGGGAGAGAGGGACTTTAAGCTGACAATTTTTAGTACGCCATCATCAAGTTAGGAGCATGAATTTTCGTGACGAGAGATAGTTGGACGCTGAAACTAAAAAGGAAATTAAAGGAAAATGTGCGTCGCTGCACGGGTTTGAGTAATGGAACTTTGTCGGGCTATGCAAACAGTTGCCCCGTGAAAGAGGGACAAGCAGAAAGATAGACAGACAGACAGGCAGAGGATGGGGGGATGGGGGAGGCAGGCAGACTGGAATGCCAGTTGGACTTGGCTTATTACTCTCCCTCTCTGTGTGTGTGTGTGTGTCTGCTAGCCAAAAACTTATTAGACAGTCGGAAATTGAATATTGTTCCTACAAAATGGTTAAATGCTTTTTCGCCTGCTTCCTCTTCCGTCTCCATTCATCCCATCTCTGTTGACGCATGATTTTTGTGCTCTCAGCTTTATTTTTTTTCTCTTTTATTTTTCCGAACACTCTGCACGTTTTATTTAACAAGTATGTGTGGTTTACACTTTTTGTGAAACTTTCCAAATTGTTTGTAACATATACGACGTGTAATTAGTAAAAAAGTTATCATCATGTGCTTTTTGAAGAGTTTGTTACACAATTTTGCTATGAAGTATGGTATCGCATTTCATGCTCATTTATTTATGCTCTATTTGATTTTATTTACTTTGCTCAAATTACAAACTTACTTTTTTGGTAATTAAAAGGTCTCAAACAATTTTATTAATGATTTTTCAAATTTGTATAGGCTTAAATTTGACTTTTTATTTTACACAATAATTAAATTAACTTTTTAAGGACTCCCTGCTGTCAGTTTGTCAATTTAATCGCTGTACAAATCGCTGGTAAAACTCATTAAAGATTAAAACCTGCAGGGGATTTCATTTGCGAAAAAAGTTGCAGCTTTAAATGCTTAATTTAACTTTGATAGGATACGAAAGGGAGCGAGGGGGGTGGGGAAGGGGAAGCGCATTACACATACGACCCGTCGTTGTCATGGCGCATAAGCTCGGTCTCTGCCATCGGTATAATAAACATTTGAGCGACAGTCATCATTAGTTACATTTTCGCTGGGTACGATAAGCTCATTAGCCTAAATGTAAGCAACAATGTCAGTGTAAGTGGCATTACGCATACGCCGCATGTGTCGTAGTCCCCCCCTCCCCCCTCTCCCCCTTAGAAATGGAAAAACTTTAACAAAAATGCTTTTAAATTGCAAATAAGCCATTGAAACTTGCACTTGCGGCTCACCTGGCAGCAACTCATCGCAGCCAGCATCTTTCCAGCATCTTTCTAGCATCAAGCAAGTTTTCTCTCTCTCTCCTGCCTGCCTCTCTTGCCGTCTTTGTCTGTTAATGCCACTTGAGTGCATCGCTTGGCTGGGCTTAAACTCTTTGCTGGAATTTGAAGCAGCTGAAGGAGTTGCAGTGTGTCTGCAATGCCACTTTGCACACTCACACACACACCTACACACACACACACACACAGCTGCCTGCCTCTCTGAACTCAGAATTGAAGTTCAATTCGCCTTTTCATCTCGGGGTTAAAAAAGAAGAGAAAAAAAAAACACAAACGCATGTAAATTGGCCAATTTTGTGCTGTCCCTGGCAGAGCAATGCGCTGCTCTGAGGGAAAGTGGAAAACTGCTTGCTTCCTGCATCCAATTCTCTCATCATTTATCTTACTTCTACTACTTCTGCTGCTTCTGTTTTTTGCACATCTTTTTGATTTGCAACTTGCGCATTTTGTTGATTTTCTCTCTCCCTTCCTACGCTTCTCTTCTATTATTATTTTTTTGTCTGTGTCTTTCTTTGACAGCCAAAGAAAAATATATATATGCATTTCCCTGTAGAGTTTTCCCCCCTCTATACTTCCCTC
Organism: Zaprionus tsacasi; assembly: GCA_018904105.1. Taxonomy (NCBI): domain Eukaryota; kingdom Metazoa; phylum Arthropoda; class Insecta; order Diptera; family Drosophilidae; genus Zaprionus; species Zaprionus tsacasi. Next base: position 158,015 of record JAEIFR010000610.1, on the reverse strand, counting down.
TCTGTCTGTCTGACGTTGTCATGCCAGCAAATGCTGGAAAATTAAAATTACAGCTAATTTATATGCCAATTTGGAAATTGATAAATATTTTTGACAAACGGAAAATTCGCTAGTTTATTGAACATGCAAATATGACTTATATGCTTGTTTAATTACAATTATGATGGATAGTTTTCCCTATCTCTTCTATTTGTATTTGATTTTTGATTTGTCCGGCATTTGTCGCAGTCAATCAGCGGCAATATATCATGATAAATCCGAGACAAACACATTGTTTTTCTTTGCGTTAGTAAAACTTTTACCATATATTTTTTTTATTCTACCTTGAGCTTTGTGTGATTTCTCGAGATATCTCGCATGATATATCTAATGGGCATGTAAAGAGCGTGTAAGCTGTGCAGTGAACGACGCCATCTTTGTTTTTTTTTCCTTATTTTTGGCTGCCATGTTGGCAAGCTCTCTCTCTCGCTCTGCTGCTGTGGCTGCTGCTAACGTCACATCAATCACGTGCCGACTTTGCTGTGCATGTGCAGCAAAAAAGTATGCTACATTTTTTGCACTTAAGTAGCTGCTGCTCTTGCTGTGTGTGTGTGTGTGAGTTTTAGTTGCCTCTGCTGAATTTATTGTTGCTGCTGCTGCAAACCGCAGCAAGTTGGCAATATATTGCGGCATGCCACCAGCACTGCGATTTGTCAAGGCAACCACAGCAGAGCGCAGCGCAGCGCAGAGAATCATTGCGACTTGTGTCGCCGCTGCTCATTAAAATTTTAAATAAATATTATGCGACCCCCTTCCTCGCCCGCGCACAGTGTCACAAGGGCGTCAAATAATTAATGATAAGTAATATCCGTGACGCCTTCGTCAAACTTTGGTTGACCGCAGCAGGCAGAAGAAGCACTCGCTCCTCGATAATATTCACTCAAGGTGCACGGCAAGGAATTCTAATTTGATTAGCACACACACACACACACACATACAAAGCTTCGGCATAGCAGATTGATGCCTGGCAATCGCTTCCAGGCGGGCTTCATTAAAACTTTGCAGGCGCAGCGATTGGCTGCGGTCGTCGTCGTCGTCGTCAAGTCGAAGCCGGAGCCGGAGCTGGAGCTCAGCTCGAGGTGCGCTAACCGCGGTGTTTCATTAAAACTGAGGTTATCCCCATACCCAATCGCAAAGGGGGTTCTTCCATGCGAAACCTGCGGCCTGCACAAAGTTAGAGAATGATTTATAACATTGGCATAGTGCGAGAGAGGGACAGAGAGAGAAAGAGAGTTAGAAAGAGAGAGCAGGCAGCAGCTGCCAACCGAAATAGTCAAATAAATAAGTTTCTGTGATGCTGCGACAGGTAACGATTTTCCATAGTTTGTTGAGCTTACACAGCTTGCTTGAGTGACTCTATAGAGTGTATATTAATGTATATACTTTTACTATAAAAAATTGTATATATATATAAAACATCTACTTTGATTTACATTGTCGATTGAAGGCTTTATATTCTGTAGAGTATGTTATTTAATCAGGTAACTCAGCTATTTTTAGTTAAAATATCTACTAAAATGGATTTTTAGAAATTTCCGATATTTTGGAAATTTAGGTAAGGGTGAATTTTCACAAATTTAACAACCAGAGTGATTCTACATTTAAAAAATTGCATAATAGATTTTTTAAAAGTTTTTCGATATTTTGGATGATTTATTAACATATTTTCCTTTTTTTTTTAATTTTAAATCGTGAGATTTTAGGAGCGATATGATAGTAGAATATGTAGTAGAATAAGTTGTGCAGAATGCTTTGTTTTAAATTTTTTAATTTTAAACTACATAAAGTATTATTTTATATTTTTTTCTAATTATTTGACAAGTTTATGGTATACATATACTACTTTATAGATATTTCATATTATATTAGCTGAAGATTTCGCCTGTCTATTTGTTTATGCAATTTATGAATTTATTAATTAATTAATTGAAATAATAAAACGTTGTCAGTGACGCTGTCAAAACGCATCGTTGTCATGCGTTTTCGCCATGCCCAATTAGCCCATTTCGAGTGCAGAAATATGGTTTCATATACATATAGACATATATAGATATAGATATGGACGATATATTTTGGGCTGTACAATTAATTTAACAAACTTTTTTTATGCATTTCTAAATATTGCTCGATGTAGATTGTCAAAATCAAAAATAATTATAGTTGTTTTTGTTGTTGTTGTTGCAATTTCGCATATTTTCGCGTAAGCAAAGTGAAGAAGAAGAAGACGAAGCAAAGGGGGCAGTAACAACAAAATAGCGGCAAAGAGTGCGGCTAAAAATAGACGACATCAGAGTCGAGTCGAGACGCGATGGGCGGCGAGTGGCAACGACGTTGGCACTGTATGTAAGTGCCTCCTCTGCCCTGCCTCCGCCTATCCCCCCCCCTAGCAGCTCTCCCTACCTTCCTCTCCCCCATTCCCTCGCCCTCCCACAAGCTGAGTGCCTCGGCCAACGGATTGGCAACGCTTTGCCAAATGCAGCGGCTCGCCTAACAGCCGACGCGTCACGAGCAGAGAGCGAGAAAGAAGAGCGAGAGAGAGAGAGAGGGAGAAGTGAAGGTGGAGTATGGTGCGGGGAAGTGACGCGCTCTCGCACTCGAGATGTCACAGGGCTGGCGATGGCGACGGCAACAAACTTTCGCTCTTCAAGTGGCCGCCGTCGCCGTTGCCGCCTCTGCTGCTGCCGCTGCCGCCTCTGCTGCTGCTGCTGCCTCCACTCGAGGCAAATGTTTATGCAGCTCGATAAGTGGATCTTGATAGCGCTGGAGCAATGAATCGCTTCGAGTGACAATAAGCAAAAATCTCAAGTGCCACGGAATGGGCTTACGCAGCGTCATTAGTGTTTCCCTTCCCCCCTCCCCGTTGCATAATCTATAGAACTATTTTCTATCACATCTTGTGTGACTTTTATGCATATTTTATAATTCTATGATTTTTATTTCGGCTAGATCTCTGGCATTATAAGCGCTAGAGTTACTAAATTTTGTTATAATACTCTTATATACCACAGTAACTTCAAGTTGGTTTTTTGACTGAGGTCACGCCTCATTGCGCCCCTGTAAATCTATAAAAATCAATTTGCTTACTTTATATTAAATGTAGCAAGTTTAATTTTCATATGTGCAATAATAATCACTAATCCAATGAGATCGACTAATAAACATTCATATTTTCTCTTATAAAAACACTGTAAATTACTTTATATTAAAAAATAATAAATTATATTTATTTAAAAACTATTTCGTATTCTTTAAGTATTAAAATTGTATTTGATTTAATTTTTTTTAATTTCTCATTTAATAATGAACAAAAATTGATTTTTAAAATATTTGTATTATATTTTGCACTTAATTTCCCCAACATTTTACTGCAACCCTGGTGCCTGTGCCATAGCCCTCGTCTACATACATGTTGTCTCTATATATTATGTACTAAATCTGTCGTTTTCCTTCAATATGTCAACGCTGTCGCCGCATCGTTGCAGGTCTACACGATTTTCTTTTTTGTTTTTTCTCTTCGTTGCTAAAATTTAATTAATGTGAAAATTTGCACAGACTGCGGCTATTTATAAATTGTTGTAAGTGCTCGCCGGCACGCTCTCTCTCTGGCCAAGTTGAATGTATGCCATGTGCAGCGTGATTGAAATGATGGCCCTAAGCTGGCCAGAAAAAGGCTGAAAAACCTCAGCTGAGCTGCGCCCATCGAGCTAATTTAGCCATAGACTGACATTGCATTTTTGGTCATATCATCAAGCGGGATACTTTATATGTGTTCAGTAGGTGTGTCTTCACACGCCCCTTTCCCTCCCACTCCCTCTCTCTCTCCCTCTCTCTCTCTCTTTCGTATGCAAATGTGACATGATGGCGATTTTGTGCGTTGTTGTGTTTGCTTATCAAACAAATTGACGAGCGTTTCGCCGTTGCGTTTTCATTGCGCTGGACTAGAGGCGTATCTAGGGCATCCTGTGGATCCGGTCCTGTCCTGACCTGACCTGCCTGCCTGCTCCTGCTCCTGCTGACAGTGCAAACAAAAGCACTCAAAAGGCTCAATACAGTGACAACTCAACTCAGATCGGTTAACGGGAAGCTGCTGCTGCGTGCGATGAGAACTCAATGTCAGCAGGGCGAACACTCGACACGGTTTCGAGAATACCCTACAATCTAGTTGGAGTGTGAGTGTGCGTGGTTTGTACAGAATTAATTTATATTTCATTAAATTTTATTTTGGCTTAAATTTGCATTAATTAATTAAATAAATTATGAAAAGTCGTGGAAGAAATTTTTTACAGGGTATCCTACTAGTCAAGCACTGTACTAGCTTTTGTTCTGTGTCATTGAGTTTCACTATCAGACACAGGTGAAAGGCTCATTCTTGCCCAGTTACTCCCGCTATCTCTCGCTCTCTCTGCCTCTCTGCCTCCCTTTCTCCCCTCTCCCTTTTACTCTATTCCTTTCTCTTTCCCACTCCCCATAGCCCTACACAGCGGGTGGACGTGCTGTTCGAGCCTTGAGAGCATCAATGAAAAGTGTAATTGAATTTTGATTTAAAGTCCTTTGATATCAGACACAAGACACTATAGCTATATACCCCCACCCCCCAATCTCCACAATGCACTAGGGTTGCCACATGCTAAGGCATAAGAAAGACGATAAAGAGGAAGAGAGGGCGGGAGGCCAAGGGCGGCCACTTCAATTTGGATTTTCTCTTGTCATTGTTGTTGCTGCTGCTGCTGCTGCAATGCTTTTGAAAATTTATCGAAAAACTAAATCGATAAACCTACTGTGTGCGTGCGTGAGTGTGTGTGTGTGTGTGAGTGACTATCGTTGAAATGAAAGAGCGAGCAATAAAAATACTAGTCGCAAACACACAATGGAAAAGTTCTTGCAAATAGATTTGTTGCAGATGTTTTGAGGCTTTTCCCTTCGACTTTTCTATTGTCAGGCACTTGCCAGACATGTGGTCGATCCGTCGAACGCGTATGTATTTTTGCTCTTTTTCTTTAATTACTTAGATTAATTGAAAAGTTCGCTTTTTTAAGCCAACCATCAGCAGCAGCAGCGAATTCAGAGCGAAAGAGAGAGAGAGAGAAAACTGCAAACTGGCAACTGGCAAATTGCAATTTTAATTAAGCTGCAAAGTTGTGCAACTTGCAGAACGTTTTGGCCAACACCCTGCACAGTTTGATTTTATTTACTGTTTGTAGTTGGGGAAATCTCTTAGTAAAATGCTATGCCAAGCATATTTGGCTAACTTGAGTGGATTAGCTTGTATGCTCGAAAAGTTACTCACTCAAATTATTAATTAACTTTATGGATGGAAAGACTTTTTTTAGGTGTTACTTTAGTGCGTTAGACAGCGATTTGATATTTTTATAAGTGATTTAAGTCAATAGTCATTCTTTACATTCGATATTTGCAACTTACTCAACACTAAACTCTAGCTTAAATAAAAAAGTTATCGAAAGTGTGGCGGTAACCCGATAGAACAATCAATGCAATTGAAACTAATGCACTTGTGGTGTCAACTCTATAAACTATTTTAATAAATAAATGAAAACTATGAAATTAGTCAAAATTAATTTTTCTTTCTCTCGCACTTTCTAAAATGCTTTCTAATTAAATTTTTTTCACTCTCCTTCTGCTTCCTTTCATTTTTCATTATCCAATTCACCAATTATGAATCTATTTCTACTTCCGTTTTACCCCCTTTCACAATACTCAATATCCATCGATCTGGCAACTGCTTGACCCCGTATTGTGTTTCCATTATGCTTATATGCTAGTTTGCATAGGATATGAGAGAGATAGAGAGAGAGGGAGAGGGAGGGAGATAGAGAACCTTCAGCCGTTGCAATTACGCTTAAGTGTTCAGTTGAGCGCCTTTATTCCACTAATATCCCCTGTTCTCGTACACATAATGAGCTCTTAATCCGCATCACAATTACACGCGCTTCCCACGCAGCCCGAGCAACCGAGCAGCCCCAACGAGTGAGTGAGCGAGATAGCTGCAGAGCAAGCGGGAAGCTGTCAGCTGGCAAACACCCTCGACCCGAACTCATTACAAGCTCATTAAAGCGCAGCCTTGTGGAGAATTTACAAAAAAAAAAATCAGAGCGCTGCTTAAATTTTGTCAGCCTGCCTCTCTCATCACTGTCCCTCTCTCTCCCCTTCTAGCCCTTTATAATTGGCGCATATCGCCAGCCAAAAGCAGCTCTAACGGAAAATATTTTGTAATTTAAAACGCGCGACAGACCCAAAAAAAACACGCCGCCATTGCCGCACACCTTTGCGGCAAAGATGTTACCTGCAAAATGTGTGTGGGACATGGGAAGGGGGGAGGGGGGATGGATAAATGGGGCTGCTGCAATGTTAGCGCTAATAGATCCCAAAGCTAAAGCCCAAAGCAACCCGGCATACAGGGTGTGTGTGTGTGTGTGTAGGGCCAGCAGCCACACAAAGTCAGCCAAAAATGTGTTTTCGAAACGAGCCAGAGCCAGCGCCAAAAACCAAAAGCAGTGCACAGTTATTTTAATTAGAAACGAAGTAATTTGCATATTAAGCGCGCCCAGAGAGAGAGAGAGAGACAGGCGGGCAGACAATATGGAAGCGAGAGGGAGAGAGAGAGAGAGAGATGGAGTGTGTACAAGCGATAGCGGGAGCAGCTGTGTTGCCAACGTCATGTAAAATTTAGAATTTTCATTTTTTTTTTTGTTTTTCAATTTAGTCGAGGGCGTATTGCTCGAGACTCCTGGGATATAACAAACAATAAGTGAACTTAAGCGCACTCTAAATGAGTAATGAGCGAATGTTATACAGGAAACGTTTTGGGATACATTCGTCAGCTTTGAAGTTGCGAAATTGGCTTTGGCAATTCAACTGTGATTAAACAGTATTTGGAGTTTTTTATAACTTTGGCAATTTAACAAAAGTTTGAAATTAAAAAAAAAGTATGTTTGAAACTTTAATTAAATTTACAGCTTTGTGAATATTGTAAAATGCAGTCGCATAATTATGTAAACTTCAATTAGATTTTGTATAAGACTGCCGCTTAAAATGTTATTGCGTTATGTTATTGGCCTGCATTATCGACCGACCGCCATTTTTATAAAAGATTTAAATCAATAGTAATTCTTTAAATTAGATATTCGTAACTTACTCAACACTAATATATAGCTTAAATAAAAAAGTTATCGAAAGTGTGGCGGTAAACCGATAGAACGATCGATGCAATCGAAACTAATACACTTAACTTTTAACAAAAGTTTCGAAATTAAAAAAAATATGTTTGGAACTTTAATTAAATTTGAGGTTGGGATATTTGTTAATGCTGTAAAATACATTCGCATAATTATGTAAACTTCAATTCGATTTTGCCGCTTAAAATGTTAAAGTTATTGCGCTAACAGCCTGCTGTTATGCTTTATGTTATTAAGCTGCGTTATCGACCGACCGCCATTTTAAATATTTATCGCTGTGCACGATCGATTATTTTTTTTATTTAAATTTTAATATCATTTTATACTGACTTTCGCGTTTAAGATCGCAACTTATCAAAGAATCTTAAATTAAAGAAAATTTCGAAATTCGTATCGTTTATTTGTGTCGCTAACGTCTCACTCTAAGTGACAGTTCGCCGTGTCACAAACACACTCGCACACACACACACACACACACAGCCAACGGCACTGCGACGACCCACTTAGGTGTGTTTTCTAGATTAAAATTGACATTTAACTGTGATAATCACAAAAGCTTTTAACTTGGCCAACGCTGAGCTGGCTCTGGGGTCGAAAGCAAATTGTTGTTTGTATTGCTTTGGCTGCGATTGTCAGAGAGAGAGAGATAGAAAGAGAGGAAACTGCTCGCAACTTGACAGCTCGATGGACGGCAAGAGCAGCGCGTAGATGAGAGGGGATGGGAGGGCAAGCAGCGTAAGCGTAGCAAAACTCTGGCAATCAGTCAATCAGTCAGAGGGCAACTAACCAAGTCAGTTAGTCAGTCAATCAAACGTGGAGAAGAAGTCAGAAATCTGAGGCAGCAGCAGCAGCAGCACAATCGATTTGGATGATTCGGATACACCATCATCATCATCATGGCATATAATAGCTGCTTCTTATATACCGTTAGAGTGTTCCTTTGATTCTGTTTGGTTTGGTTCGGTTCGTTCGCTTTCCGTTTAATTCTGTTCTGTTTTGTTTTGTTTTGTGTGTTCTGTTTGTCTTGTCTTGTCGCTTCTTGTCGAAAAGGACTTCAAAAGTGTCTACGGCCAACCCAAATTCAATTTCATTTTTGTTATGCGCCAAAGGACATGCAAACTAAACTGATTTGAAATGCAGCAAGCGGTGGCCAGCGCCAAAGGCATAAAATTTGGGCATCCTGTTGGACCCCCACCCCACCTTACTCCCCCTAGCCCAGTCCTAACAGACGTGATGGCATGTAAACAGATTCCGTTGCGGAAGGATGGGACGCGGGTACGGAACACTTCTGGACATTGAGCCTGAAACGTGGACTGGGTCAGGGCTTGGGGGATGGGGGAGAGTTGTAGCTGGGTGTGAACACAATTTTCAAGCGACAGCAGACAATGTCAGCTGCTGTCAGCGCTAAGGAAATTTGAATAGGCAAATCGTAAAGTCAAGATGACAGAATACGATATTATACTATTAGTGCTTGAGCAATGTGGCACGAGGGCAGCTCAAGGACTTGTTTAGAGTGCTTGGGGAATACAATGGAAATTGTTTTACATTTTTAGGGCACAAATTATGAGAAAATTTACATTTACATACAACAATAATTATTAATAATTTAAATTGTTTTCTATAATGATGTATAAGAAGTGCCAGAAATGCATTTTATACAAGCTTCAATTCAATTTGTATAAGACTGCCGTTAAAAATTCTATGTTATTAAACAGTTAACAGTTTTCTGTTAAGCTTCATGTTTAAGAAGTGCGTTATCGACCGACCGCCACTTTTTTTATTGCTGTCAAATAACGCACGATCGAGCAGTCTGTTTTAATTTAAATTGAAATTTAATTTAATACTTATACACAGTTGTGATAAGAATAATTAATAATTTGATTTTGCTTAAATTGTTTCTCTGCATTTTTGCAGCTTTCATCTTCTTCTTCTTTTTCTTTGTTTTTTTGTTCATGGTTGTACAGCTTTCCTAGTTATTTTTTCATCATTTGAATATTTAAATACATTTGCAAATCCACTTGAATGCGTATTTATAAGCCAGCTTAAGATTCATTTTTTATAAGCTCTCTCTCTTTGTGTCTCCCTATACCATATTTCTCACCTTGCTCGAACTGACATTTGCATAGCGGAATGTCCATAAAAAATGCTACTGTAAATCTGCACGGCTGCCTATTTTGCTATTCATGACTGCACACACGTACACACACACACACACAGAGTGTGAGAGAGATGCCTGCACACGCACACCCTCGTGACTTAAGGACCTTCATAAAGTTTGACGATTTTTAATTGCCCACTTCTAGGCTGCCTAAGCCATCGTGAATGTCATGGACCAACTATGTGCGCTACGAAAAAATACATATAACTTACCACGTAGCCGACTTTTCAGTGTTGTAAAAATCTAGAAAAACATGGGTAGTGTAGCCAACAGAAAATACCCTGTAAACAGATATTCAAATTGAAGAGGAATCAAGTAAAGTAAAATTAATCTTAATTGCAGCAGAAATAAATATATTTCAAATGCAGAAAGATTGCCTTAACTATGACAACCCTCTTTCCAATTTTATAGCTACAGGGTATAGAATGAAAAAAAAAATACGAAGCCATGAAATTTGCACATCATCATTATCAACACAACAGTGAAAATTATCTGCTCAAGTGAAGCTTGTAGGGCCACAGGCAGAGGCAGCCTGTCCAAAAGTGCTAACAATGCCGCAGCCACAGACTGACTCACCTCAGTTCTCTCCTCCTCATCCTTCTCTTCCTTCTCCTCTGCCTCCTTTGGCCCCAAAAAAAGGCATTTAGGAGGCTGCGACGGTGACGGCGACAGCGACGCGTCAAATGCCTCACGGCAGCTTCAACTTTGTTGTTCTCGCTGTCTCTGCTGCTGCTGTGGCTGCTGCTTTCGGCTCTAACCAGTGTTGCCAGAGTTTTAAGAGCAGAAATAGCTAAATGTCTATAAAGCAAAAAAATAAATTCAAATGAACGATTTTAGGTTCGCTCATGAGCTATCAAAGTGAACGATATCGTTTTTGTGAGTAAACTTCAAAGTAACTGTAATCGATAAAAAGAAATCGAAGCTACTTTAAAAGTCAAAGACCAATAAAATACAAGACATTGCAATGTTAAGTGTCTGTGTTAACAGAATGTTAAGCCAGCAAAACGAAAAAATAGCTAGAGTAGTAGCTAACTGTATTTCACAACATTGTATAGCTTTGACAGTTTCAAAATAGCTAGATCTAGCAATAAAATAGCTAATATGGCAACTCTGTTTGTAACACGGCAAATAAAAATTGAAAGCAAATGAGACAGCGGAGACACGGGATACAGCAGACGACGAGACATGTTTGTTGGGGGAGGGGGCGGAAAGAGGGGGAGAGAGAGAGGACTGGAAGCGGATGCGGATGCAGACACGGGGACATGCTGATGTCGCTGTCGCAGTCCGAAGCTAACCGAACTGTCCCATCCCATCCGTCCCGTCCCGTCCGTATGCGTTGCCGAGTCTGACAGCTTGCGCTAAAAACGCCGAGTGTCGAGTGTCGGCCTCGGTCTCGGTGTCGGTCTCGGCTTGGTTTGGCTTGGCTTCTCGAGTGGTTGGTAATGCGTGACAGGCCCGTGCCCAGACCCAGCACAAGTTCTCCTTCCTCCCCACCTTCCTCCCAGCTGTTGTCCCTTCCCTGCTGAATTCAAATTTGATGTGCGGCTAGAACGGCGCACGTCCTGCCTGCCTGCCGTTTCCCCACCAACCATCCCATTTTCCTGGCCGGATGTGAGCCGACAGCGGCGTTTGTCTATGTCGTGTGTCCCATGTTCCACGTCTTCCGTCTCGTTCTGTCTACTTCACCACACTTTCCCTATGGCTCTATGTCTGCCCTGCCCTGCTCCCCCTCCCTTACGAAAGTTTAAGCGAATTAAATTATTTGCTTTTTAGATTTCAATATTTCCGCAGTGGAGATTTTAGTCGATATCAGCGTGGCGTAAAGTGGTTGCCCCGTCTCTCTCTCTCTCTCTCTCTCTCTGTGTGTGTGTGTGTCTGCCGGCGGGGGAGTGGGGCATCTAAATTGAGTTTGATGATGCGCTGTAATCATAAAGTGCTTTGGGGCTGATAAAATTTTGGCCTGGGTTAGCTCAGGTAACTCAGGCAGACAGACTACGCGTCTTACACACACATATTTATTTATGGAACACGTTTCTTTGGGTTCACTACATAGATAAGATGGGGATTTTACAGCTGAATGAAGAGGGGGAAGGGCAGCTGAATCTGCATACTCACTCGCATTCTGTCTGCCAGTCTAATTTGTGATATTGGATTTGTTATTGAATGAGGTTATGTTTTGAATATCATATTAAAGCACATAAGGAAACTATTATTTGGGGTGATTTTTAGGCGTTTATTTTCGGATTTGTGGGCACACAGTTTAATATAATAAATAATATATAACAATATGAAATATATTTAGAAATATGCTATGGAATTTTATACATTTTTTTTAAGCTCTAAGGGTACAAAAATAATGCATTTAATGTGTTTAAAAATTTTGACCTTTTCACTCGATTTGAGTACCTATTTAGAGCCTCTAGTATGAAAAACTTCGTCAAAAATCATCCGATTTTCTTGAGAGAGGACATTTTATCCATTATTTGGCCTCTAGATTGATTCTACATCAAAAATAATGCATTTAATGCATTTTGGTCGAAGGGTATAATTATATTCTAAATTATATTAAGATTTGTAAACTTTTTTTAGTCTCATAAACTGAGAAGATTCAATAAATAAGAAGAAATGAAAAAAAAATATTATATATAAATATGAGCGTATTTTTATATAGTGTTGACATTTTAACTATAGCTTTAAATTTGTTTTTATTGTTTGTGTAATTTAACAATAAATTCTATTTCAATTAACTTTTAAATCGGTAGTCAAAATATTTTTAAAGCCTGCTCTTAGGCGGCCACGGAAAATGCTTTTTGTATTTTCAGCCATTTTTGTCCCGCTGCGCATTTTTGGAAATCATTAAAATGTTCTCGAAAAAAAAATATATAAACAAACAAGGCGCAAAACATAAAAGGGGGCTATGTTTTTTTTTTTTTTGCTCTTGGCTTGGCTTTTCCCAATTTCCATTTAAATTCCAACTCTAATTCAATTTTTAGCGCTGACTTCGCCATTTCGCTGGCGTCGTCTAGGCAAATTACCTAGGCAGCAAAAGGGGGCACACACACACACACATACACACACACACTGAGAGAGAAAAAAGGAAAGTTGAGTTAAGGAAATGTAAGCATGATTATTATAACGCTGCAGAATCGGTTTTTTTTTCGTGTATTTTTCTGCTGATTTGCTAGAGAGCTATGCGAGGTGAAGTTTTCAGTTTACTTTTCCATGCCCAAAAAGTTTGCCCAGCTGCGAGAGCGCAGCTCGGCTTACACCCGCTCATATTGGCGGGGGGAAGGGATGGGGAGAGGATGGTGAAAGAGGCAGGGTAGCGGGGAGCGGGTAGTCTCGAAAACTATTGAAGCGCACACAGCAGCAGCGCGAAGCGCATTCATTTACTCTGCGCGTGGTGGGGCGGCGGAGGCGTTAAGCCACGCCTCACTTGCCGCTCTGACCGTCCATACTCCTCCACTGCTCCCCTTCTTGTTCTTGCAACCATCGCATGCCTGAATGGTCGCGCAAAACATGCCATCATCATCATCAAAGGGAAATTAACCTAAACGGCCATGAAGCTGTTTGCTGGGCGTTGCTGCCTCCCCTTTCTCCCTTCTCTCTTCTGCTTTCTCCTTTTCCCTTTCCCTTTCCTCTTTCGGTTACTACTGCTTTTGCTGGTCTTCTGCGGCTGCTTTACACGTCTCAACAGAGACCAGAGCTTTCAGAGCCGGCAAACTGTAACTGTGACTGGCTTGGGGTTTCGCGCTGAAACCGGAGTCGGGGCCCAGCTTGGTCTTTTGGCACCCTCACCCTCTCCCTGCACTCTTTGCCCAGAGCTCGGCTGATTATGAGGTTGAGCAAACTGCAAAATGTGTTAACCTCCGGTTTGGTCGCTCCATTTTGATTGCTGTCGCTGCTGATGCTGCTGCTCCCTGACACACACACACACACGGAGTTGACTCGTCCAGTTTATCCAGTGCGTTGGCAATGGGATTGGCTTTGAGCTGCGGCTGCTCCTGTTCCTGTTCCTGCTGCCTTTAAGTGAGCCATTCTGTGTGTGTGTGGGGAAAAGCCAGCTCGAAACTCTTCTTCTGGCTTTATTTGGTGCTAATTGTGGCTGCTTTTGCTGGTTAACTGCGCTAATTGAAGTTTTTGTTGTTTTGTTTACACTTGTGGATTTATCGATATGCCCCGGTCAGTTCAATTGGCAGGGAGCGTATCGGATATTGTTGTGTAACTGCGAGAAATGTGGAATGTGGATTCACATTCTTTGCTTGCATACTTGCTTGTCACAAAATTCCAAAAACTATTTTGCGCAAAAATTAATTAAGATTTAGTATTATTTTTATTTATTTTGCTTTCCTTCCCCTGCAGCACTTTAAGTAAACTAAACAAATCGATATTCTAACTCAACAGAGATCTATCGAGCCGCCGCCACAATTATAATTGTGTGCATGCGTGTGTAATCGATATTCATTTTGAGCAATGCAATTAACTGAGATTTATTTTAATTTACATTGCTTACCAAATCGATATTCTAACTCGTCATCTATCGAGCCGCCGCCACAATTATAATTGTGTGTTTTATCGATATTCGCATTGAGCTCAATGCAGTCTCATTTTTATAGCCTACTTTTAGGCAGCAGCTGAAAATGGCATGAGCTGTGAATGGAATATGAATCTAATCTAGCTTAAAGTTCCATAAGTATTTCAAGGAAGTACCTGACTTAAAGTTCTTCAACTATTTAAAGCATTTAGCTGGCTTTCACCAGATAATTGCGTAATTTTCTTAACGAAAACGCACGACAATGCCATCAGCGAAAACGCGACAAGTTTTTCCTTTTTTTGTTGCCACTCTTAGCGACTTTGACAGCACTTTTCATAATTGCCACATGTCGCCATGTCTCTGGGTTGCTCGCATACATCCTTTGTGCTCCACGGTGGCTCTTAAAGCTTGCGGCAATGCCTTAGCCAAAGGACTCGGCCAGCTGCTGTGGTACCGTGTGACAAATGAGAGAACATGACACGATGCTGTGGCTGCTGTTGTTGGAGTAAATGAAGCAAGTGCACACTGGGAAAAGGCTAAGCAAGCATATACCATATTAGAGCATTTGCCAGCAAGGTAATCCATATTTATAAAAATAGTCATTAAAAGGGTTGTGCAAGCTTCCCATGCTCATCGGTTTCCCGGCTTGGCCTGGCCTGTTCTGGCTTATAAATACATTTTAATTTAGCTTTGTGCATTGAAACATATTTAAATTAAAGAGCAGCGGCTTGTAAAATGCGCTGCTGGGATCCTTTGGCCGTTTTTAATACAGTTTGTGATTGTCCAATGGGTAATACCCCATAAATACCCCTTTCATCCACCCCTTCCTCTCCAACTCATCCTCACCCTCTTCGTCCTTTGCCAAGCCAAACTTATTTGCGCTGTGAAGCGTGCTCAATTGTGAGGAACCGCCGGTAGTTATGCATGTGTATATGTATGTGTGTGTGTGTCCTGGTGTCCTGGTGTGTCCTCGTGTCCGGCGCGCGTCCTCTTGCCAGTTGGTGTGCCTGTCATCCGTTCGATAAAATTAAAACGTCTGCTCATGTGCAAACCTCAGACCAGACCCATGCCCAGACCCAGACCCAGACCAAGTTTGCGCCTTTGTTTATCAACTTGGCAATGTCGTTCCGACGTCCCCACGGTACCAACGTCGCATCGTTCCATCTCTCCCTGACCCATGGCCACTTTTTCCAACTCGTTCGGCAACCAAAACCAAAGGTTCCTCTTGTTTTTTTTTGTTTCCCAGGGCACAATCAACTTTCTCATGCAGCTTGATATGTAAACTAGATGGAAATGAAGTTTATATATACTCACAGATATAAAGCTCTCGATCTGTTGCCTGACAAGTTGAGAAAGTTTTGAATTTTCAATCACATTATAATAGAAATGATTTTGGAACTTTTAGTTTATATTTTTCTGACTTTTACCGACTTTTTAGTTGGTTATTTCGTACAGCAAAGTGTGGAATCATTTCGCAATTTGCATAGTTTGAAAAAGAGTTTAGATTGTACTGTATATAGGGATGATTTATAACATTTTTGAATTTACTATAGCTTCAAAATAATTTTCTTTATTTCGAACTGTATTTTCTATTTTTTATCACTTATTTTTAATAAGTATATTAAAATCTCTAAGGATATATTTTAAATTCACAATCTTTATTATTTTTTGTATATTTAAATTATATGAAAGTCTTGAAATTACTTGTATTATCTTATCTTAAAATTAAGTGCAATTATTTTATTTTTACTTTTCTTAGGATTATAAGAGACTTTTAAGTACAGTATTTTCTACTTCTTATCACCCTGTTGTATTATAGAATAATTTTAAAAAAATTTTAAATTTATAATATTCTTAAATTTATTAAAATTTATCTTGGATTTCCTTCACCAGCAGATAAAGAGAAGAAGAGTATTTGCCAGTCGTTCAGCGTTTCCTTGTTTTCTTTTCTTGCCTTATTTCTCTTTTTAATTTGCCTGACCAGCGATGCACAGCTGCTGATTTTACGAGAGTTTCCACTCGGTGTGTGTGTTGGGTAGGGAGGGGGAGGGTTTTCAGTTTCTTATGACAGGGCAGGGCGGGGCGGTGCAGGGCAGCAGCAGTAACAACAACGACGACAATAATGCCCATTTTGCCAACTCTTCACTTCACTTATTTATCGATAATTGGAAATTGCAGACCTGCTGTACCTTGTACCCATCGTAGTACCTCGTCGCAGCAGCAGCGTGTACCCATTTGCATGTGCTCATTGACCATTTGCCATTCTTAGCCTCATTATCCGATAATGTGGGAACAGGGAAGGGCCTGGGCAGGGCAGGGCAGCCCGGTCAGCTATTGATACGCTGATTCATTGGCTTGACAATGCCAATGAATGTCATTATTGAGGTTTGCACACACGCCAGGGGGAGGGGGGACATGGGGTTATGCGGGGTCGCAGATGACTTTTATTTCATATGGTAAAACCTGCCTGAACTCCACGCAGCTGACTCCATGTGCTGTGTGTGTGTGTGCCTGCAGTGCACTGATAAGCGTCAGTGCATATGCATCTCCATCTCTCACCACTCTCTACCATTCTTTCTTCTCCACTCTCACTCTCTCTCTCTCTCGTTACTCTGTGGACAGTCGGTCCAGTCATTGTGTCGCATTTGCAGACTAACTAATTAGTTACTAATTAGAATTGTGTGTCGCAAGTGCAAGTTTAAATGACAATCTATGTAACGCAGCGAGAGGTAGCTAATTGCGGCAACTCTAGATATCAAGGTAGTAAGGGATATAGCACATTTGAATATATACATATTAGGTAGATTTTGAACCTGAATAAAATCTTTATTTAAAAGTGAAATATTCTCAATAAAAACTTATTTAAATGTAAAATTTTAAATATTATATTTTAGTATGCAAATTATCTTACACGAAATAGAATTTATAAGTGTTTTTTTGTGTGTAGTAGGCGGGGCATCCAATATTTGAAATATATACTAGACGCGTATGGCTTACAGAAACCTACATGCCAAATTTGTTATTTATATCTTTTATAATAGCTGAGATCTATGTGTTCAAAAAGACAGACTAACGTATATGACTTAATCGAAGCATGATTTTGATTATACACTTTGTGTAGTTTACTATGTCTCATTCTACCAGTAATTAGACCCTCTTTAAGTATTTTCAATGATAGAAAATTATATATATTGGTTTAGATAATTACATAAAATAAATAAGCAGATTTCTTATGAGGTATGTTTCCAAATATTATTTAGTTTATTTATACCTTTACCTCATAAGAAATCTGATTATTTGTTTTATGTAATTATCTAAACCAATAGTAATTAATTAGTTATATTTCTTAAATTTTGATCATATATCATATATAAACTTTAGTTAAAATTATAATACATTTGTTTAGATAATTTAATAAAATAAATAAGCAGATTTCTTATCTGGTATGTATATTAAATAAACTAAAAAATAGTTAGAAAGTTCGAAATACAATTAAATGAAACATAGGTAATTTATTAGTTAATATTTTATTTTATTAGTTAATATTTTATACTTTAATATATATTTTTTTATTTAGAGTACACTTTAGTATTTACAATTTAATTAAGGTAGTATGACGTAGTAATTCCCTAGTGAAATGTAATCCGCCCCACTCAATTAACCCATTTGAATACTCTTGACCTGATTTGCATTGAGTTAACTAAACACTCGTTAGTTGCGACCAGGCTGCTGCGGTTTAAATGCAAATGACAGTAGTAAACCATATATAGTATACACACACTATATATGTATGTATGTATGATATAGTAAACTATTCGCACGAGTCACTTGATTGTCTCGAGCTCTGCTTTTGATATCAGCTCAAGTGATTCAAAGTGGTTTGCCGGCTCGTCTGCCTAATCCGGGCAACTAAGCAGGGCGCCCTCAGAGAGCTCCTCTCTCTCTCTCTCTCTGTCTCTGTCTCTCTCAGCCTTGTCGCAAACTGTCTCAAGGCAAAACTTTCGCTAGCATAGTGCAGGGCAGGGATGCGGGACAGGGGGAGGATGTGGCACCTGCATTTTCTGCTTGATGCCAGCTCAAAGGCTTTTCATCGTTGCGCTTCAATGAGATTTGAAGCTGCTGCGAGCAGCGAATTTTCGGCTTAGAAAAACTCAAAATGCCACGCACCATTGGCCAGAGAAAAGTGCAGAAGAGCGAAAGAGAGAGAGAGAGAGCAGAGGGTGTTGTGTAATTAAAATATGCGCAATTAAAATGAAGCACAAAGCGTCTAATTCGTGTAGAGACGGTTGAGGGGGGACCTAGGGGGGGGGAGGGGAGACTCTTCATAAATGTTAAGTGTAAAATGCGAGATGGAAAATGTAATTTACATATCGCATTTCCAGCATATGCGGATTCGAGCATATAAATTGAAATTTCATTAAGAAAGTTCTCGCTTACGCTTATCGCAGCGCAGAGTTGCCAGACTCGCGCACTCTCGCCCTCTCTCGCGCTCTCTCTCTCTTTCGCGCTCTGCCGCGCTGTCACTTCAAAATGGAAATGTATAATGGCGTACGTATATAGATGTGTGCGTGCGTGTGTGTGTGTGTGTGTGCATAGGCGCACTTGAGCGACTTAATTGTGTCGTGTTAACGTCAAACACATGCAACAAACATGTGCAAACAAATGTTCTCTGTCTGTGTGTGTGTGTGTGTGTGTGTGTGTGTGTGCGAACGAGACAGCACTAGGGCCGGGCACTCTTTGGCACGTTTATGTCAGCATCGTGTTGACAGATTCAACCACCCAACAAAAAACCCGTTACCAGCGCACCTTCCGCTCGCACACACACACACACACACGCACACATATTTATATACACACACATAAAGCCACTCTTTTATTTTATAAAAACACATACACAAACATTCACTCAAGCGGCAAAACATATCCGTACACATCCGTTATGTCGCCAAACCTCTTACTCCACCCCCTTCACCCGCCACCTGCCATCCATTCTCTTTCACTTCTCTCTCCTTTCAACCATTCATTTACCCGCCTCCTCTCCCGGCTGCTGCTCCTGCTCCAGCTCCATCTCCAGCTCGCAGCCATTGCCACCTGTCATAAATTTCCATATGCGCGCAAAGGTTCAGCGGATATTTTTACCTAGCTGCAGTAAGCAGGAAACGGAATACACTTTCCTTATAGATATAGGGCACATATTGAAGAAATATTGAGGTAATGAGTTACTAATAATATAATAATAATATAAAACAAATATATAATAAGTTAATAGTAATATATAATAATATAGGATCATCTACTTTAATAGTAATATATAATAATATATCATCATCTAAAGGCTGTAAGCTTTAACAAGTAATCATAAGAAATTTACCATCAAGCCCTATCATAAATTGTATAATATTATATATCATACTTCTTACAATATTCAAACCTTTCCAAACGTTTTGCTAATTTAAAAAAAATATATCAAGCTTCAGTTCACTAAAAGTCAACATCAAATTGTAGATAGTATCTAAAAAATAAACAAAGAGATCTTTCTGATTCTTAAATCCTTATTAAAAAATATAAAACAAAACTGATCGTATATGTTTTAACGCATAGACATTTTAAAATTAATTTTCAACTCATTTAATAAACCGAAATAGATTATTATTATTATTATTATTATTATTAGATTATTATAAAATTGCATTACTATACAATACTTACATAGTGAAAACAAATGCAGAAAATAATATAAAAGTTCTTTTACATGGAATTAAATTAAGAAAACAATGATGAAATTTCTTTAAGATTGGTATAATATGGAAAATTATCGGCAAATCATTATGAAAGCTTTTGAACATGGAAATATCATTTAAATAAATAGAGAAATCACTATGAAAATTCTTTAAAATTCCCCAACAAATGTGTTAGCTAAATTAATGATAAATAACTCAATCCTTACTCAATTTTAAAGCTTCAACTCTCCATTTAGTTGCACTCTAGTATTCTCATTTCGCAGCGTAATTAAACACTTCTGTAGCACACCAAAATGCCAAAGGGGGGAGGTAGGCGTGGCATTTAGTTTGGCGTAATTAGCGCTAAAACTAATTAATGATGCCCCCTTTGTAACAAAATACCCCATGGCAAATGCGACTTCAACTGCAACTTGAAGACTTCATTCAGGTCGGGATTCCCAATTCTGACTTTCCCGACTGTTTCATCATGTTTCATCACATATCACAGTAGCCCCAAAAATACAGTTGGTTAGGGAAATGAATAAGCGAACTTTTTGGATGGAGGAATATGGCATAAAGGCAGCTGTGTTCCGTTATGACTGCTGTGCCATGTTGCACACCTTATGCATAATAGACATATGTGTATGGGGGAGGGGTGGGAGTGTGAGTGGGCGGGAGGAGGGCTGGAAAAGCCGCCATTTCCATTTCACATTTCGATTATGACAATGCTAAAAATACTTTGCAATGAAATTTTCAATCAGGCTGACCAGCGATTTTCCATTGAGGTCTCTCTCTCTCTCTCTCTCTCTCTCTCTCTCTCTGTCTCTCTCTCTTGGTATTGTGTGATGAAAATTGAATTTTCCATTTGGTAGACAATGGCGGTACCTGTTGGTTCTGTACAGATAAGTTTGAAGCCTTCCAGCCTTCTGTGTGTGTGTGTGTGTGTGGGCAATCAGTTCGGTGTCGACGTCTTTTAATGAACTCTTCTTCTTGTTTTTATTTTTGTTTTTTTTTTTTTTTTTTTTTTTTTTTTTTTTGCTTGGGGCCGCCTGTTGCTGCAACTAGTTGGCTAATCGCAGCAACTAAAGCTCATGCAGGGCTGGCCACAGAGAGAGAGAGAGAGAGATGTGGAAAAGTGAAAGGCAGCCCAGGGACAGGGAGTGGGACAGGGAGAGGGGCAACTGGGACTGTTGTGGCCAGTTGACAGTTTCATTAGTTGGTTTACATGGGACGCCGCCTGTGCCCCGCTGTGTGTGTGTGCAGGAGGTGCCAGTTGCTGCTGGTTGCCTGGTTTGTTTGCATTGTATTGCCATGTTGTGCAGGATATTGGCTGGTTTCTGCCACTCCTCCAGCCACACAGTGCCACAGGGCTGGTATTCCGCACCCCCTGCCACTCTGCCACACTGCCACACACTGTTGTGTCTTGTCTTATTGTGGCATACACCGGAAGTCGCCTGATAAGTTTGCGTTGACATGTTACCGCACTCGCAACCGCCCCGCCCCTTCCCCCGTACTCCTGCTCTATCGTTGTCTTTGGTCTCCACCTCATCCTGTGCTGTACTCTGCGTATGTGTGTGTGTTGTACCAGCTGAAAGCTTTCATAAGTTGATTTAAATCTTAACTTTTCACAATTTTCATTTGCCATCATCTTTCTCTCTCTCTCTCTCTTACCTGGCACTATCTTAACTTGGTTTTTGGCAACAATTTGGACTCTTAACTTGCTGTAACTCATTTTTTGTTTGTATAAAAACTCAGCGAAGTCTGAAATCATATATAAACTTGAAAGTACCTTTATAGTAAGCTCAGAAGTGTACTCAGTTTTTTTTATGATAGATATTACTTTAGGATACAGTTACCACATCATAAATCGATTTTATATACAATATATATTCAATAACAGTATTTTTTAATAAAATAAGACGCTATGCTAATGTTCTTAAGGATTTCCAAATTACAATTTGAAAATATCAATTGTACCTATAATTTTGCAAATTCTACCAAATTAAAAGAGTTATGTCAAAGTACTATATAAATTGGCTGAATTAATAAACCAACTTTATATATGATACGCTAATGTTTACTAAGTAATTACCTACAATATGAGGTAAATAAAAAATTATTTATACCTATACTTTCACAAATTGTACCATTTTTTAAGAATTTATTATTTTATTTATTTTTTATTATTTATATATTTATATTTATTGTGTTATAATAGTTAGTAAAAAATCGATCTATATCTTGCTATCTATATTGACAATTAAAGATGAAATGAACCTATCAAAAAAGTACTTTACGGAATTTCCCTATTTCTATTTCGGCCTAAAGAATCAGTCTACAATCATAACCCTTTTCAAATTGGAAAACCATTTAAATCCAGCGTCAACTCGCATCGCCTTACACAATCCAACACGTTCCCAACACACACACCCAGTCACACATGTAAAGCTTTTAAGCAACCTGCATACCCCTAATGAAAAAGGAGAGAAAGAGAGAGAGTAAGAGAAACAGAGCGAATACGCATACAAACATTTGCGTTACGTTTTGTGCCGTTGACCCATAAAAACAAAGTGGAATTGGAATTGGTTGAGGCGTCGATGCTGGACAGAGCAGAGCAAGGTCTGCGATGATGATGATGGGGTCGGGCAATTCCAATGCAAAATTGAACCGAACTGTCAGTTGCAAAAGGCAGCGAGCAGACCATAACACATAACACAACACTGGACTACACTAGACAACACTACACGTCATCGGCAAGCAATTGTTCTGCACTCAACCTTCTAATAGGTGTCCTTCACGCACACTCTCTCTCTCTCTGTCTCTCGCTATCTCTCTCTCTGTCACATGCCCTGACCACACTCGTAGTAATAGTTGTGCCTGCCCTATATGGAAATCTTTGTCAAAAATCATCAGATTTCTTTGAAAGAGGACACTTTATCCAAAATTTGGCCTCTAGATTGATTCTAAAAGAATTAAACGGTTTTAAAAACTTAAACCTCTCACGTGCTTTCCATACTACTCATTTGCTCGATTTTAGTAACATTATAGAGCCTCTAGTATGGAAAAATCTCTAAAAATCATCATATTTCTTTGTGAGAGAACATTTTATCCATTATTTGGACTCTAGATTGATTCTGCATCAAAAAATTAAAAAAATTAGGAAATTTATGGCAAAAATATATCTTATATATATTTAAGGATCATTGTCAAATTTCCATATATTATTTGGCTTATAGCAGTTATTGTTCATCAAATATGAATGTTCTCGTTTGAATATTACTTTTTCCATGTGATTTTAGTTATTTTGGTACCTGACAAAATTCGAAAAAATAGTCTTAAGCATTGTCATGTATGCCATGAGTGTTAGTACAAAATTTGTAGCCTCTAGCTGTTATAGTCTCTTAGATCTGTGCGTTCATACAGACTTTTAAAAAGCAAGGTAATTTAATAAGGAATAATTGGAGTCGCGGTTGCTGTGTGCTGTCTGTTAAATATACATTTATTTTTATTATATTATTATCTTATTATATTATTATATTATTATATTATTATATTATTATATTATTATATTATTATATTATTATATTATTATATTATTATATTATTATATTATTATATTATTATATTATTATATTATTATATTATTATATTATTATATTATTATATTATTATATTATTATATTATTATATTATTATATTATTATAAATCTTTAGAAATCTATGGTTTATATGGATTTTCAAGCTTGTTCAACATTCTCTCTCTCTGATTTCTCTCGGTGTATGCATAGGCTCTGCTGCTACTGAATTTGTTGTTGTCGTTTTTGTTGTGTTGTTGTTGTTGTTGTATGTAGTAACTTTGTTAGCCAACACGCCAGGAGAGGCAGCAGAGAGAACACGTCGTATGCTGCCGCTGCATGATAATGGCCCATTCGATGTGGAGGTGGATGTGCACAGGCACAGGCTCGTCTCATGGACATTGGAGACTGGACATCATGGAGTTTTTTTGGCATATGTGTGTGTCGCTCTCTACCCTCTCTCTCCCTCTCTCTCTCTCTCTTTCCTCTTCTTTCTGTGTATGTTTGTTTGGACACATAAAAGTGAACGGAAGTTAATACGTTTACCTGGTTTTTTGCTATACTTCTCACGCAGATGACGCCACCTACATTGTTGTGCGTGTGTGTGTATGAGTGTGTGTATGTGTGCGTGTGTGTGTGCCTTATCCCTGTATTGTTGTTGTTGCGCAAACAGGGCAAATTGAATTGCGTTAATACGCTTATGGCGAGTGCTCGCTTTGGGTTCATGGCAGCAATAAATGGCCAAAATAAAAATGCATATGAAAATCTATAATAAAAATAGCCAACAAATTGAGTTTAAGTGCACAGGAGCGAGAGAGAGAGAGAGAAAAGAGAGAGAGAGAGAGAGGGGGAGTGAGTGACGTTTTCGGGCTGCGCTGCTGTGGTTTGAGCCCTATAAATATGGTATAACGTTCATGTTAGCCCAAATGTAATTGTTAGATGTGTATGTAGGGTATATAGAAAGAAGGGCAGGGGCGTGGCAGGCAGAGGGGCACTTAATGGAGTTACACATAAACATACATACGAGTTTATTTATTGAGTGCCAGTTGTGATAATCATCTGGCTTAACGTTATGTCAGGTAGTAAACATTACTTAGCCATGACGGAGTGGAACTGATTAGGCTGGCGTGAGATAAGCTGAATATAAATGGGGGATAAGCGCAGGTATTAGATACTATAGAATGCGCCAAACATATTTTGGATTAAGCTATGTATTCATATCTACGGGTTTAGTTTGATTTTTAGCTACTCATTATTCTTGATGATGATTATATGATGATTATTGGTAATATGTTGCTTAGTATAATATTTAATTCATAGACATAGTTATCATATGATCATAAAGCGCACAATATAATAATAAAAAGTATTTTAGGGTAATAAATTCAATTAAATCAAAATAAAATTAATAAATTATATAATTAAATAGTATTTTAGGGTATACTACATAATTCATTGAAAAATCTTTGAAGTTTGGAATAATCATGCCATAGAATATATTTTACAAACTTCTTCATGTTTTATCTTCATTTAAATTAAAATATAGTATATAAAATATA
Source organism: Zaprionus tsacasi (assembly GCA_018904105.1). Taxonomy (NCBI): domain Eukaryota; kingdom Metazoa; phylum Arthropoda; class Insecta; order Diptera; family Drosophilidae; genus Zaprionus; species Zaprionus tsacasi. The sequence goes on along the minus strand of JAEIFR010000610.1, from coordinate 133,237 downwards.
GTTTTCTGTTTTATCTAGTACTTGGCTTAAGTAAGTCTAGCTATTACTCGACTTTCAGTACTCTAAGTCCCTTCTATCCATACTCTAGCTAGCAAAAAGCTTTGCACATGCCAGTAATATCTCATGAAAATTGCTCTACCTAAATAATAAATTTGAGAACTGCTCTTAAAATAAATGTATATTTCTGTATTAAATCTGCACTTTTAATAAATTCAGAACAAACTGTGAGTCTAGTTTTATGGCAGAATTTAATAATCTTGCACAGCTTCTGTATTCCCTTTGCCTTTTGCGTAATTCCCAAAAAAATGTGCTATAAAAGAATATCTACGTCTTTTGGGATCCCTTTTTACGCACTCTTTTCTAACATTCTTTCTTTGATTTTGCTTTAATTTTAATACCTGATACGCTTTACTCGCTGCTGCTGCTGCTGCTTCTGCCTAAGCCAAATGAATCCCTTGTTCTCTCTTTCTCTCTCCCTCTCTCTCTTTTTCCCTCTCTCTTCTCTTGTTTCTTCGCTGTACCCTTTGCTGCTGCTGCTGGTTGTCCTGGCAAAATTGCATTATTATGTATTAGCTGTGGGCGCAGCGCCACCTGGCTGTAAGTAGCTGCAACTGTCAGTTCGCTCTCCCTCTCGCTCTCTCTCGCTCACTTAATACACTAAAAGCCAACGTCATAGTTCAAAGTCAACGGCGGCACTTAGAGGGAGCGAGAGGGAGAGAGAGAGGGAATCGCCTTTCGCATTTTCGCAGTTTTTTTCTCTCTATAATATTTTCACTTTGATTCAATTTCTTAATATCTTTAAGTTAACATCCGCTTTGCCGGCTTCCTGCAGCGCAGGACGCTTCCGTTGCTCTCGCTCTCTCTCTTTCACTCTTTCTTCCGTTGCACACACACACACACACACGCGCGCACTGGCATTATCCCTGCAATCAGCGTAACTGTAAATCACACACACACAGTTGACACAGACAGAGAGAGAGTGCGAGAGAGAGCGAGGGAGAGCGAGAGAGAGAGAGAGGAAATGATGCTGTGATGGCTGCCAAGTCCCGTTTGCTTTTGTATTATGAATGTAACTGTAACACGCAAGCAAACAACACACACGCACAGTGAGAGGGAAAGAGAGGGATGGGGAGGGGGCGAAGCATACCTGTGGAGGACATTTTTCTAAACTCAACTCGACTTGAGTCAACACGATGGACACCAGGGGCGAGGGGGAAGGGCAGGGGGCCTAACGGAACTTTCGATGTCTGTTGTTGGGCCGGACGGGCGCATCGCTCGCATCGTCGCCAAACTGACGGATATTCCGGTGCTTGTGTCAAACGCTTGTCATTTTATTTACCACACACACACACACACACACACACACACACACACACACACATCACCGGCTCTGCCAGCGTCCTGTTTCTGCCTTTTATCGGCTTAAAATGCGAAAATTGCAAATAAATACCAAGAGTTTCTCTTCGCTTTTCTCTCTCTCTCTCTCTCTCTGTGTTCTCTCGCTTTCTTGTTGCCATTGCTACTAAATTATTTACTACTTTTTTTATTTACCGTTAAACATTCGAGTACTGCGTTTGTTTGTCTGTTTTAGCTCGCTAGTATCTTGTATCTGCCAGATACTTTTCGATCGACCACTGCAAATGCAATTGGCTCTCTGTCTTACACACTCACTCCCTCTCTCTCTCTTTCTTATGTGCATTTCAAGTGCTTTTCAAATACACACTCTCACACACACACACACACATATACACACTCGCAAACAATGCAATAAAATGGGGTGGGGGATCCAATTGAAAAGAGTTTAGCAACTTTATAGAGCGATTGGCAGCTGCTTTAGCTGAAGTTATAACGCTGGAAAGGGTCTAGAAAGAGACAAAAGATTATAATTAGAGATAGAGAATTTTTAATCAAAATTATTATAATATAGAGAGAGAGTGAGAGAATATTTAAAGCAAGCAAAAATATGCAAAACATATTTTAAAATATTGATTAAATATACATATATAAATATATTTGCATATATCTAAACAACTAAAGAGCTGTTCTAACTCTTCCCTCTCTCTCCCTCTCTCTCTCTCTCAGGCTCAAGCCTCACCTGCCCTCAACTATAAATAATCCTGTGCAAAATGTGCCCAAAAAAACAATTTCTGGCAATTTTCCACTTTTTATGCAATTAATCAAAGGCAAACAGGACCCAACAGAACCGAACGGAAAGCTCATGAATATATCTAAATGTGGGAGAGTTTGTCCCCCTCTGTAGAGGGGTATCTATATATATATATAGAGATGGGCAAATCGTCTATCAAGCTCTGTGGGCTGCAACTCAAAAGCAAATTCAATTAACCCTACGGAGCGTAGAGAGCGTAATCAAATACACTCAACCAATACAAATAAATGTGGATGATGATGGAGAAGGGAGAGGGATGGAGATTGGAGAGGATGGAAGATGGACGATGGACCGTTTGTAGCCTGAACTAAACCAAACTAAGCCAGAGCCGTAGCTGAAGCTGTAGCTGGAGTCGGAATGGAACAGGCACGCGCCTGATGGAAGGGTTAAGTGGAGGAGGGGGGAGGGGGAGCTGGGACACAAGGACACAAAGTAACTAATTATCTCGCCTTATCCCCCATAGACGTGGCTATATATTGAGCTGGGGGAGCACCCAATGTTTACTTAAGTCTAGAGAGCGCGCGCTCTCCCTCTCTCTCTGTAAAGCACTCAACGAGGCGAAATTTTTAATATGGGATCGGTTAGGATGGGATAGCATAGGATAGACAGACAGGAAGAGAGCTGAAGAGCCGTAGGAGAGCAGAGTAGACACACGTGGCAGGAGATTGCTATAGAGATTTTGATTTGGAATCTGAAACACTTCTTGACTGTCCAGTTTGGGCAGTTTGGGGCAAAGGCGTGAAGAACCTCGAAATGATATGTGTCAAATTCCCCGACACATGCTTCTTTGACAACGGACAGCGTAGCGCACTCCCCTTTCTCTTCTTTTATCTCCCATTCCACTACACACCCTTTCTGAAATCCTTCACACTTTTGCCTGTTGTCGGCACATTTAATTTTGCGTTCTGTTACCCTGTAAATTTTTAGCGCAGTTGTGGGGTATATTTCCTTAGTTAGATTTCAGTTATATATGCATATATATATGCTGGTTCAAGAAAAAAATTTTCTCGATTTTTTTACTGGGTTAAGAGCGCAAAATTTTGTAGTTTTTTAGAGTGTTCTATAGAGTATTTCCTAGATAGGAAGTTACTATCCGAGTACGGTTTTTTTGTGAAGCGCACAAACTGCAAAATATGAAACTGCCTCTGTGTGTGTGTGTGTGTGTGTGTGTGTGGGAGTAGTGTGTGTGTACGGGGTTATGGTTTTTGCTTGGCCTTATGGGGTTGTATTTTTGGGTTCGGACCACGCTACTTCGCTCGTTCATTCGATTAGTGGGAGGTCTGTCTCCCTCTCTCTATCTCGCTCTCTCTCTTTCCCTCTCTGATTGTGTGTTGATGTATGTTTGGACATGGCTGCTGCTGTTTCTCTCACTCTTTGCTCTCTCTCTCTCTCTTTTTTGGCCAGGAAATTGGCATCGACAGCTCTTTGCCTGCAGTTAGTCGGGTTAGTCCACAGACGTTTAATCTGCAGCCTGGTGGGGGCACCCGCAACGAGCCAAGAAAAAAAAAAAAAAATCGCTTGTTATTCTGTTAGAACTCTCTATTGTTATGCCACAATGCATCTGGGTTGATTTCTTCTCGGTTTTAGATAGGTTAAGGAAGTGTCGATATCCAACGGATAATAAAGGCAAATTTTTTGAGTAACATTTAGGGTTTTTATTTACTGTTTATAGGGCTGGGGAAAGAGAGACGGAGAAAGAGATTTTCTTTATAAAGTATACAAAATATTTCCCAAATATATATTCAATTAAAATCGCTGTTTATCTGGTTTATCTTTTAGATATTAAATTCGATTTATTTTGCACATTTGCAAATTTAATTAAAAACTAAAAACAAATAACTTAATTGCGTATCTATTTACATTTCTCTAATTTGATAATATTGGCAGAATTTTCAGTTTATTTCGCAATTGATAAATCAAATCAAAATTACAATTTTGCTTTTTATTTGCTTTTTGTTTTTTTTCTAAAAGCTTTTGTGATATGTTTGTTTGTTTTTTTTTTGGATTATTAAATTTACATTTTAGTCTAATCGCAGCGCATCAGCAAAGGTTTTAGTTATGGTAACTAAATCCCTAAGCGGTTTTGAACTGAAAATTAAATGAACAACTTTTAGATACCCTTTTAAATGAATTAGGCATTTTATTTGTATAATATTATATATTATATATATTTATGAAATATTTAAAGAGCTCAGTTAGTTATGTGTACAGTTATATGCTGTATAGAATGCCAACATCTTAGTAATTTATTATAATAGTATTGGCTGCTATACAGTACATTTATTATTATTTATTTCTCCTCTTTATGCCGTTTTTTTTTTCTTTTTTATTTACTTTAGCCTAATATAACTTTATTTAGGGGTAACAAGTGGAACATCGGTGTTGCCATTTCGCTTTTGGCCGTTTGCCTGTTTGGCTTGCATTACGGAGTCGAAAAAGTTTTTAATTTGCTTTTACAGCAGTTTTTTTTTTTTTTTCGGCGCTGCCTTTTGCAAGCACTTTTTTTTTTTTTTTCTTTTCTTGCTGTTGCTGTGTATGAAATACAATTTTGTGGCAAATTAAATACACAAACGAAGCGTGCACTTCTACACGCATGCACACACACGCACACACACACGCGTCTCACACACACACTCACACGCAGCGTGCGCCGCACAGCATGCAACGAAAATTTGTCTGAAGCTGCGCTCGCGTGCGTGTAGCATTTAAGCCCTCAACGTGTGTGCGTGTGTGTGTGTGTGACGGAAATTGCTGCGCATTATGTGAGTGTGTGCGAGTGTTAGTGTGTGTGTGCTAATATTTATTTTCGAACTGTTGCTCCTTTTCGCGTGCACGCGAAAAATAAATGAAAAATTGCTTATCGCAGCTGAGAAACCAAATCCCTCAATTTGTGTACAATCGCACCCCGAGCGAGCATCGATAAGAACTTCCTATACTAAGCTTTAATTAACAGTTATATTACTATTTTTAAGCCATGTAATACATGCTACATTGCAACTTAGAGATATGTTAAGGTTGTTTTTAGTTTATGTTGAAAATAATATAGATTTATGTTTTAGAATTAATATATATAATTATACCATTTTTTTCCATATGAAAAAGCTATATAAATAAATAATACTTATGTTTGTATTTATAAGACTTTTATATATTTTATATTATCATTTTAAATGGGAAGAATCGAACTTTAAAAATAAGAAATAATAATTATTATATTTTATTTATTTTCTATCTACTATCAAGTTTTAAAAGCATTATAAGTATTTAAAATGTCTTTCATTCTTATGCTTTCTTCACTTATTTATTTATTTTTATTTTTTTAAATCATTTTACAGCTGTGTTCTTCTCTTTTTAAATATTAAGTAATATTTATTATATTCTACTTATTTTCTATCTAGTTTCTATCAAGTTTTATAAACATTAACAGTATATAAAATATCTTTCATTCTCTTTCTTTCTTCACTTATTTATTTATTTTTTATTTTTCGAAATCAATTTACAGCTATGTTCTTCTCTTTCTCTTCTCCTCCATCCCTTTCTTTTCCCTCTCTACTGTAGAGAGGCCTTTCAACATGTGTCTCTGCGTGGAATCTGTCTCGCAACTTCGTCTCTTTCAATTTACCTAATTAGCAGCTGTCTCACATATGTACGATATGTACTACCCCGCCTAGACACATGTTTCGGGTTCCGGCAAAGCCCTGCAGAGGGGAGAGGGGGCAGGGGGGGAGACTGGGTAACTTTCTCAGTTCTCTCTGCGAACAGAACTGCTTATCGCATTATCTGCTTTTGTCTTTTGAGGCTATTTAACTTGTGACTGCTTCAAAGTTTTTTGCCATTGTTCCACGAAGTTCCCCCTCCTCCCTCCCACAGCCCCTCTTAGCTACCCCTTACACTTTTTGTTCAATTACCAAAACCCGTATAGAAGAAGCAAACTTTAATGGATTTTTGGCTAAACACAGAAGATTTTACTTTCCTTAAAGTTTCACAGCATATTAACTTGACTTTTCGTTGTCTTTTTATCAATATATATAACCACACACACACACACTCGCACACACACATATAGAGTGCACATATTTCCAGAGATAGGCAAAACATTAAGCGGATTAGTTTATAGAGTACAGCGCAGTGATTCTTCCCCCACTTTGCCACCACAACTCACCTTTTTCTTCAGGTCAGACAGAGCAACCATTAGTTTTGAGACAGACAGAGGGAGGGAGAGAGCAGCTGGCTTGGGTTGCCATCTCCCCCTCTCTCTCTCTCTCTCTTCCTGTATGTCTTGTCCTGCTTCTTGTCCCTTTCTCGATCCACTTGAGCTAGTTATAAATTGTTGGCTATTAGTTTAATGAACTTGCACAGCTCCTTTGGCTTTTAAGTACTGTCGGGCATTTCAACTGCCTTCCCCCCATTACATCCATCCTCCCCCTCCCCGCAGTGCATTGCTATGCCAACTAACGGTCAAGTGCTTTTCAAAATTAGCCTGCCCAGAGAGAGAGAGAGAGCGAAGTCTGAGTAGAACCTGCGTAGGCTTTATAATTGAAAGGAAACCATATTAGGTTAGGCCCGTTTTCTGGCTAGAAATTATTATAATACTCAATGCTGTACAGTAAATATATATTTATATAATATTTCTATATTTTCTTATATATGTTTAATATTTCTATATACATATTTTTCTTAAGTTAATAGAAAAGTTGAATTTATTTTAAAATGTTTAAAGCAATTTTCCAATTTTGTTTTTTATTTATTTAACTTCTACGCTGTTTTAAGTTGCAAATCGTTGGTGCGCTTAACTTTTTCAATTTTCCAAATGACAAATGAAATTAACAGCGGGAGTTATGCTAATGGTTTGGCAGTTAGTCGCTGACAAAATACCCTGTAAATTATTAAAATTCAAATGCATGCTTGAAAATATATTTCTTAACATTTATGTATATAAAATGTTTATTATATGCTGAAATTATTTTAATCTATTTATTCCAATTAATACAACCACACTTTGCACATTTACAGGGTATACAGCTTCAACAATTCTGCGTGATTACGTTGTGTAAATTGATTATTGAACGCAAATGAATATTTGCCGCTAAGCCATAAGGTGTGACAGATATTTCTATAATTTTCTCATATGCATATATAAAGTATGTGTGTCTGTCTCTGTGTGTGTGTGTGTGTGTGTGTGTGTTGGGCATAACCATTTTACCACATTTTGCGACAATTAGACTTCATTCAAAATTCAACACGACCCAATTTTCCAAAAAGTGAGCTGTCAAACTGTCCCCCAACAGGACCGCATGTCGAGTCCACCACGCCTACCACCCGCCTACTTTGTGCCATTAGGGGGCCCCCGCCCGCAAAGAAGCGCCAGATAACCGCATGCATTTAACTTTGGCATATATTTTCACACAAACAGACAGAGAGAGAGAGAAGAGGAAATTTCATATTTCTATACTTTATTTGTTGTGATTCTATGGATTATATCCTGTCATATGAATTATATTCTTAAAATTCGTGGCAAGCTTAAAGAATTTAAAACTTGGCATACACTGAGAGAAAATTAATGTGCAAGCTTTTAGGTTTATAGTCAAATAAAAGAGAGCATAGTTAAAAGAAGATCTATAAATGGTTTTAAAATTAATACAAAGCACGTTTTATATTTATATATAATGTTTTGTAATATTTTCTATTCATTTTAAGACTATGTAGATTTTTTAAAACAATTATCAAATTGTAAATTAATTATTTGTGTCAATTAATTCAAAAAATGCATTAATGTTGCCTACTTTACAGCGCAGCTGTTAAACGCACATGATCCTGTTAACGTTGCCTACTTTACAGCGCAGCTGCTAGTCGACCATGTTCAGCTGCTGCACATGTAATTAAAATTTTATGCGCATGTAAATGCAGTTGGATTGTGTGTGTGTGTGTGTGTGTTTGTGATCCCCTGACCCTTTCACACACACTTGCACACACTCCAATGAGATTAATAATAATTTAATTAAACTCGCAAGCTTAATGCACTTCGCTTGTAACTTTGTTTCGCCATTTTTTTTCGTCATTTCTTTTGGCGCAGTGCTGCCAACTTGTTTTCGGTTGAGCACTCGCTATCTTTGTGTCTCTGTCTCTTTCTCTGTGTCTGCTCAATCAGCATCGCTTTGAGCCTGTCTGCTCTCTTTCTCCTACGCTCTCTCTCTCTCCTCTCTCTCTTTATCTCTCTCTCTTTCTCTCTCGCTCTCTCGCTTTGTTCGCTGCATTCTACTGCATGCAAATTTAATTAAGTTTTGCACTTATCGCTGGACACCGCGGCCAAAGTTGACCCTCAGCTGGTGTATACCCTGTGGCCGTGGGGTATATACGTTGCATAGGAAAATGTGGTAAATAAATAAATATGGAACTATATACTAGCTGATGCCTTGAAGTTGTATCTTTATAGTATATTTATAAAGCTTTATTAATTTTTTGCAGGGTATTCGTTTGTCAGCATTCCCCATTTATTTTTCTCGCTGCATTTTTATAATAACTTGACTTCCACTGACTCTGTCTCTCTCTCTCTCTTTCTCTCCCTCTGTCGTAAATTGTTGCGTGTGACATTTAAATTTGTGCCACGCCCCCCTATATATGTATTATACCCACTTAACCCACAGCTGACCAATGATTTTTTTCTGTTTTTATTTTTTCTTATTCAATTTGCAACACATTTTTTTGTGCGCAACATAAATAAATTTTATTTTTATTCAATTAATTGACTTTTGTGTTTTTGTGTTTGTGCAGCCGCAGGGAAAGGGCCTACAGAGAGTATGTGTGTGTGTGTGTGTGTGTGTATCTAGGGGCAGGGGAAGGGGCATAGGTGTGTGTACATAACCAAAAGACAGATGTGAACAACGTTTAGCACTTTGGCAACAATTTTAATCTGATTTATGCGGCACATATGAAATTATTTTCCATTTGGGGATTTATTTTATCTGCTAAATGTTTGTGTGTGTGTGTGAATACACAAAAATATAAATTAAAAAAAAAAATAACAGTATATTAATTTATCCAATTTATGTGGCAAAAGGAGACAATAATCAGTGGAAAAATATTCTATATATATTTGCTATACCATAATAATAATACAATAATGAAATAGTGTGAAGGGAGTATACCCTGCACAAATTACAAAATAAAGTCTATCTGAAGTCTCACTCTTTTCACAGGGTATTCGTTTGCATAAATCGCTATGGATAAAATAGCTTAGTTATTTAAATTGACTATGTTTAATCGAGCATAATTCGAATTTGGAGTTCGCTTTTTTTCTGTGGCTTGGCAACTCTGCACTCTGAAATTTACACATAATAAAACGAGTAAAAGTAGACAAAAAACACTATAAAGTTTATAAATACGTTATAATAATCGAATTTAGTTCTCTTTTTTAAGGTTTCCTTTAGTTTTCGTTTTCTATTTTCCCTTTTATTTCATTCCCTAATTAATTAAGTTCTCTAAAGAAATGTAGTATCAAATTTAGTATAGTAAAAGTTTAAATCGAAAATTTTAATCTAGATAAATTTCAGTGACCTTTTTCCTTTGCGAAGGTCATACAAAAAGGTCACAGCATGCGGATCATGTCAGAGAGGGAGAGAGATATATATATATAAAGAGCGAGAGAGTGAGAGAGAGATAAGAGCATAATGAGCATTGAGAAATAATTAAAATTGACGAAATTATTTATAATGCACGAAAATACTTTTGTGTTTCTCCTCTTTATCTGCCTTTTCCCTTCTCCCACTTCTTCTTTTTTTTATTGTTGTTGTTGTGCATATTAATTACGCAATTTAAATGTAATGCAATTATCATTCTTAGGGGAGGGGTGACAAATGTCAGCTTGTTATTGAAAATTATATGTTAATCCTCTGCGTAATTTGCATATGTTTACAAGTGCCTGAGAGGAGGCCTTTGTTTTCGTATTATTTGGCGAGACAAAGACAACGTGCATAGTATGAAAATAATTAAAAGCAACAATAATGCATTTATTTGCTTATTATTTATTTATTAATTTATTTTTTTTGTATACTATAATTTGTATAATTCTTTTATTTTGCACGCACTCATACATAACCTCCAAATATATATTTTTAAGTTCGCGCATTTGAAATGCATCTCAAATTGGTAGCACTTTTTTTCGGCTCACACTCACATGCGGACAAATCCACTCAACATCACCTGGTGCACTCAATATGCCTGCCTGCTCGCTCCCAATGCGCTCAACTGCAGCTAGCGGTCTTGCGCAACAAGTGCGAGCAGGACAACCCTAGTAACGCATTTGGGTTTGTTAAAATCAGAAAATACGCTCAGAGCAATGTTAGCAGTTAGCGTACAGCCAGCGCGACTGTTAACTGCAGCTGTTAGAGCGTTAACATTTGAGTGCAGCCCCAGAAGTATGCAATCCTTATGCCGAGTCAACTCTGCGCACTGCACACTCACTCAATTTGACAGCGTTTTAACATTATGAGTGCGATGTTAACTAACAGCAATACGGGTGGCGTACTCTCTCAGAGAGCGAGAGAGCACCCACCGAACGAGCGGGTGAGTGAGCGAGAGACTGCACGAACCGAGCGCATACGAGAGCTGTTCGTGTTGCTGCTGGCTTTGCGTGTTTGTTCTTATAAGAAAAACTGAGCGCAAAACTGAGTCATTTATAAAATTTTAATGGTGGTGTACGGTTCGTTCAGCTCGCATCGCGTCGCAACGTCTCGTTTTGTTGGTCAGTGAAAAATACAGAAAATTCATCAAAAATAAAATAAAAAATCGAGAAAAGCACCCGATATAATATTTGTTATATATTATTATGCATAGCAATTGTTGTCTCGCGGCGTGCATTACACAGTGACAAATTACAAGAGGCGACAACAATAATAACAACAACAACAGAAAATCAGAGCAGCGCGTCGCGTCTAAAATTGCAAATTGCAATAAAGTCTGAAACGTGAAAACGACGGAGAAGAAGAAGAAGAGAAGTGTACAAACAGCAATTGAAAAAGAAGCGGCAAAAACACAAATCACAAATCACAATACGAGTAAAAATAAATAAAAGAGCAAAAAACATAAAAACAAGAAGAAAAAAACCAACAACAACACAACAAATACAATTGAGAAAGAAAGAAAAAGGAAAAAGAAAAACGTGAGCGCAATTTATTTTACCATTTTGACTGCCCAACAATTTTTTAACGAGCTTTGTTGTCGCCGCGTGAGTTTTTTACTGCTCTCTCTCTCTCTCTGCCATTCTCTCACTCTGTGTCTGTCCATCTCTTACCTTCTCGCTGTGCGCTCTCTGTGTACGTATGTGTGTGCAAAAGTTTACAACGGTTTATTATATACATAGGTTTATTGTTTGTCAGTTTGATTAACAACAAATTAAGCATAATTAAACGTTCCATCTCTCTGCGTTTTCTCTTCTTCATGCTCGCTTTTCGTTCTCTTCTTTTGAGCAGCGGCAGCAGCAGCAGCCGGCAAAGCCGTCGCGTGTTGCGTGTCCATGTACGGGAGCGTGAGTGTGTATGTGTGTGTGTGTGTGTCTGTGCATGGTGTATACAGTTTTTATGCCCTTTAGAGAAAGAGCATTTTCAGATTCCCATGTTCTTTGTAACACGCATGCAATCACGCCATAAAAAAACGGGAAATGATTTATGCAAAAATTGCGACGGCTGCAGTTGAAAAATTTTGTGCAATTAATCACGTTTTCATTCCATTTTGTTATACCGTTAAATATAGTTTAAAGTTGGCATAATTCAAATATTACTTTGATTTTCGTGCAATTTAACTTCTTTTTAACTATTATAATATTTACACATTTTTGCAATTTTATAATAATAATAATATAATCTGATATTATTTAAATACTTCAATTAATTCGTGTCAGTACAGGGTATTAGTAATTCTCTATTGTTGCCTACTTGTTCTCCCTTTTGAGTGCAAAACGCAAAGACAGCATCCACTCACATACGCACACACACACACACTCATCACATTCGCAGTCGCATTTCATATTCCCCTTTCAGCAGCGCTCGTCCCTCTCCCCCCTCTCTATCCACTTCCATATGCCGCTTCAAATTGATTTTTGTACTGTGAACGGCAGAAGCAGTGGCGACGGCGGCGGCGGCGGCGTCGCATTATTTTCTTATTTGCTTCTCGCGTTTTGCTTTCGCCTGGTTCTTTGCGCTCTTTGTTTTCTTCTTTTTGTTGTTATTTGCTTCCTTTTGTGCCTTGCATTCTTGGAACAGTCGCCGTTTACGCGCCTTTGCGTTTTGCTTCTTTTACGCTCTCTCTCTCTCACACACTCTCTCAGTGGTTCGACTGTCGCGCAAGCCGCTCTCCGCTCTCAGTTGTTTAATTGTGTGAGTGAGTGTGTGTGTGTGCGGCTAGTCTGTTTTGTCAGTGTTCAACACTGGCGTTTACCAGTTGGGATTTATGTATATTTTCTAATTGGCGTGGGTAGAGCAGAGCACACGTTTTTGTGTTTTTTTTTTCATTCTTTTTAGTGCTCCTTATATTTTCCCTCGTTTTTTTTATAAATCAATTTTTTTGGCAGCCCTTTTTGCCTTAATCACATCCGCATGGCAAAGTTTTGCAAGGCGTTGGCTGAGCTTAATTCTTATCAGAATGCCAGGCGACAAACAGAGTTTCATTCAAAACTCTCGACGACAGCGCGAACTGCAGAAACTTTTGTGTCAGTTTGTGTCTGTCGCATTGTGTGAGTGTAGTAGTTGCTGTTGTTGTCTCCTCCCCCGCTACGCCCGCGTCTGTCGTCTATAAAATTCAATTGTGATTACTTTTAAGGCAGCGTCGTCGCCGTCGACGTTGACGTTGACGTTCCCGACGCTGTCGACGCTTCGCTGCACTTGAAAAGAGACAGATTTGAATTTGAATTTACGCCCGTGTGTCTCTGGTTTCTCTCACACTCACACTCCCGCTCTCTTTTACTCTTGACTTGACTCAGGGCTTTGCACAAAGCAATAGCTCAGCCTGTTGTCGTTGTTGTTGTTTTTGTTGCTCTTACCTAGTCACTAAAATCATTTACACTTGGTACACTCGCAAATTTTGGGTACAAACAGCATGTGCTAAGGTGTGTGCGTGTGTGTGTGTGTGTATTTACTATGCACATATTGACACTGGCTTAGGAACCAGATATCTTTGAGAGTTGCTTTTACTCATTTTTGATTTATTTTGAGAACTCTCACCCTCACGCAAAAAACATTGCGAAACTGACTGTAATTTCGATATAAAATACTAAAAAAAACGATTTATGATGCAATACTTGGGGAATTATTAAGTCAATATATGCAATTAAATATTCAAATAAACAAATATTTACATATAATCGGTAGCTCAAAAGTTATTTTTATTAAAAAGCTAAAGCTGAAATAAATAAGGGAATTTGTGTATTCATGTACAATAAATTATTTTCTTCAAAAAATAAATAAAAATAAATAAAATTTTTTTTATAAATACCAGAAAAGTGGAATAACAGATATTATTATTATAAACCATTTATATACCAATTTCATTTGAATATTTTAAGGAAATGTGCTAAAATCAAAAGTTGAAGAATGTTTTAGCTAGAATATATTACAAAAAACGGGTATATGTTTGTAGTATAAACTTTTTTCTTCAAGAAATTTAAAAAAATTAAAATCAATACTTCGAGTAAATTAATTATTAGAATAATATAAGCATAAATATGGAATTTGAAATATAAATGTAAATTTATGAACTATTTTTCTTCAAGTAATTAATAAAAATAAATATTAACTATATAGAAAATGCAATAAACTAGCAGAACAATGCATTTTCTATATATTTTCTTTGAATATTTAAAAGAAATCAGCTTAAAGTCTGCAGAAATCAAATCCATATGCATGCGATCAGTTTTAACGTCATAATAAATCACAATATGATAGTTTCTTAAGTCGTATTGAAAGGTTTTAATCACATACACAACTGACATTAATGATATGCAGGTGTGTGGACTGTTTGACGAAAGCGCGTGAATGAAACAAAACGGAATACGAGAGATCGAGACTTGTAGGTCTCTTTTATTTTTTTTTTGTTTCTTTTATGAAGGAGAGCAAGTTCTGTGCGGTTCATGCTGGCCCATAAATTTACGGGTAGTTCAAAACAGCACGATCTAGTTTATTCTTTTTTTTATGAATACCCCCCTCCGATCTATGCGACGAGGTGTGCAAGAACATAATGTGTCAAGTAGGCAGCCGTAGTATCCTTCACATATCTCTCTTAAATATACGAAATGGTTAAACGAGTTGCAAATGATTTCCGATAGTAACCTGTTTATAGAGCTTGTTTTTCAGAGGTGGAGGGGGGGGAGGGGTCGCTAAATAGCTACTGTTACTTTATAAGTCATGGGATGCTTAAAAGATCGCCCAACTCGTCTTATTATATGCATGAATGATATGCAGTCACTTGTCTCGCCCAGTTACCTATCGGACTCTCTCTCTCTCTCTCTCTCTCTTGATGCTCTTGGGGTTCCTCTTGCTCTGCTCCCCCTGCTCCTCCTACTGCTCTTCTTCTTCTGCTTTGCACTGCATGCAGTTGCAATTGCTTTGGCGTTTGCTTTATGTTGCATTTTCTACTTCTCCTTCTCTCTCTCTCTCTCCCTGTTCACACTGTGCCTATTTTGTGCTGCGTTTTCTGCGTTTTTCTCTTTTTTTTTTTTTTTTTTGATGCACACACGTCGTCGCATCGCTTGCTTTTCTTTTCTTTCTTTCTTTTTTTTTGTCTCTTCTGGCCTTTCATTTGCCCCGCTACTGTTGTTGTTGTGTGCATTTTCTTTGCTATTTTTTTCCTTTTTTTCGCATTTACTTTGCGCTGTCGCTTCGTTCGTTTCGTTTCGTTCTGCTGCGTTGAATTTCAACCTGCCAAACGAGCATAAAACGCGCGCGTGTGTGTGTGTGTGTGTGTGTGTGTGTGTAGAAATGCAACGAGGGGCGCAGCAGGCAGAGGAGGAGGAGGATAATAGATGGCAGTGTGTGTGAGAAGAGGGTGGGAGGAGGGAGGGGGGGGCAGAGCGGGCTGCTTTGCTATCAGATTGGTTGCTGTACTTTGTTGCATTTTTTCTGTTGCTGCAAATTTCTAACTGGTTGGGGGCACACATGGGCTTAGTCTCGTCTTAGTCTGCCCCCCCCCCCCTCCCACACCTCTTGCTGCTGCTTCTACTTCTCCCTCTTCTTCTTGTACTTCATTTTCTACTCATTGCCGTCGCTTCTGTAGGCCGTTGACTGCGTCGCCAACGTCGCCATCGCCGCATTGAGTGGCGTTCTTCTTTGTCTGCCCCCCCTCTCTCTCTCTCTCTCTCTCAGCTCTCTCTGCTCTCCTCGCTCACCACTTTTATTGTTGACCCTGCGCGCCACTTATTGCAGTTTCCTCTTCTTGCCTTTTGCATTTCTTTTGCTTCGAAGCCCCACAGCGTCGCACACACCAAAGCACTCAACCCGTTTTCCATGTCGAGCTCAGAACTGTGTGAGAGAGAGAGAGAGGGGGGGGAGAAGAGAGACCCAGCTGCATCTACCTCCCTCCCTACCTGCTTAGAAGTGGGCGTAGGCATTATTGTGAGCACTTAACCGCCTTCCGTCTTTGTGTCTTTTGTTTCGTTTCGTATTTTGTGCATTTTTCACACTCTCCAAATGCGGAGGAGGCGATGGCCACCACCGGCGGCGGCGGCGAAGCCAACTGCAGCTGCACCTGCACCACCACCGCATGCAACCGCATCAAACCGCCTGATTTGCACTGCCTGCCTGACTGCCTGCTCTCTCCCCCTTGATTTGGCGCCGCAAATGTCATTTAGACAGAGCTTCCCTCCAAGAAGAAGCAGAAGCCCTGCCCCCTCACTCAGGCTGGTGAAATATGCAACGCAAATGTAATCATTATTGATTTTGTGGCCAACCAACCTGCCCACTCAAGCACACCAACCCATCGCAACCCTCACTCTTTGGCGTGCTACTTTCACTGAGCGAAAATGTGACAACATTAGCAAATGATTTGCCAATTAATGAAAGTGCATTGGCAGTACATAGATTCCTTAATACCTAAATAACTTCTTTATTTAGTATGCGATTGTTATGAAGTTTTCACACATCATTTGTATAATGATCATTGATGTACACAACAAATTTAAAGAGTCTAGTTTTGAAATATCGCTTGTTAAAAGATTTTTATCGATTTAGGGGGCCTAAGTGGTTGCAGATAAATTTTAAAAGAAACTATGAGAAACTGTAATACGGTAGAGCATTTTGCCAAAATTTGCTGGCTCTAACTCTTGTAATCTTTGAGATCTCAGTTCTTTATAATTTTTGAAAATATTCTAAATATTTTAAAATTGTTATTTTATATTTAGCGGTTTGTTTTTTGTGTAATTTTCTAGATATCTTATTATTAAGCTTTTTCTTGTGCATTTTTTAGAGCATTCGTGCAAAACTTCTCTCTCTCTTTCTCTTGATATCATTAATAAATAAATTGTGTCATGAAATTTTTCTCCCTTTTTCTAGCACGCGTTGGTTGTGTGTGTGTGTTCTTAGTATATGTCTATTTATTTATTCATCCTAAATAAATAAATAAATAGACTGTAAGAAACTTTATGTCTATGCCAACACTGTAAGAAAACTAAATAAGGAAGAAACTAGAGAATGAAAAAAGGAATATAATAAATGTGTGTAATAGGGGAGAACTTGAGATTATAGATAAATAGATGGAATATGATAAAAAAATGATAAGCAAAGTGATACATTATGGTATATAAACTTTCGTTTTATAAAGAAGTGTTTACTTAATCTGAAGAAAATTATGAAAATATGATATTTTTTATTGAGGGAAGTTTAAGATGATATAGAAAATTTAATGTTGAGATGATAATTGTTAAACTAAAAGATTTCTGTATAAACTAAGGAATATATTCTATAAAATTTCATTGGATAATGAAGTTTTCATATTATCAGATTTCTCTCAGTGCATTTGCAATCGCATTTAAAGCAAAAGTCGATGTTACGTTACCAGGCAGGCGCTGGGTACAGTTAGTGGTACTGCCACTGGGTCTGCTTCTCGCTCTATCTCTGTCTCTATCTCTGCCTCTCGCTCTGTCTCTGACTCTGGTCACATTAGTATGGCAGATTATCCAGGCTGTCAGGTCGCCGCTGGCTGCTTAAATATGCAAAACGTTGCTGCTTGTTGGCTATTTGCGGCCGGAAAAGCAACAACCTCAATGTGGAAGGGGGTGGGTGGTAAAGGGAGAGGGAGAGGGAGGGGGAGGGGGTGGCGGTCAGACGTGGCAGAGTTGGCGTTGTAGTAGAAGGGTCACGATATGTTTGCCAGGGATAACTGCGGGCTTTGCCTGACTGACTGACTAACTGAGTGACTGCCTGCCTGCCTGCCTGTCTTCCTCCTCGTCCTGCTTGAAGGGATGGGCAAGTAGGGGGTTACGGGGTAGACCTCAGTGAGCACACAGGACACTCTCTTGACTTGCACACATTAGAAATTTAACAGGTTAATGTCCAGAGTCGTAAACGAAACCATTTATTTATGGCACGAAGGCATTTTTCGGCAGCAGGAACGACTTGAACTTGTGCTTCCTTTTCCCACTTGCTTGTAATTTACATAAAATATATAGCACTCTCTCTCTCTCTCTGTCTGTGTCATAAAAATGAAAATCTCTAAAGCAGCCGCGCGTGAGTGTGTGTGTGTGTGAGACCTTCTTATAGCGGGGCGTGAGGGGGCTCTGATAATGACTCGGCCTCGACTGCTCCTTCGCTGCTATCAGCCAACTCTGCCTCCCTCTGCTTCTCCCCGTCTCCCTCCTGTATTTGTCGCGAGCATATGATGCGTGCCATAAGCTTAACGGAGAAAAGAAGGAGAGGGAGAAGGAGGAGAGTGTAGGGTTGCAGGGTTGCCGAGTTGCTGCGTGGCGCTGTCAGATTTGTCAGTCATAACTGTCTGGGTAGCATAAGGCGAGAGCGAGCGAGCGAGAACACAAACAGGAAGTTACTTGCTATCCAAGAGGCTTACAACTGTGCATAAGTACTAAATACATATGTGAGGAGGCAACCCCTACAACTCCCAGAGACCTTCAGAGCGAGAGAGAGAGAAGTTCTCGAAGAATATTCACATTTTAACATAATTAATAATATTCTAATATATTATATAGTATATAGTGGCTTAAATCAGTTCTATAAAGTATATAGAGAACTTACAGCTGCCTTGATAACTTTTTTAAATAAATATAAATATTTAAAAATATATATATATTTAACTCTAGGTTAAATCAGTTCTATAAAATATATAGAAAATTTACAGCTGCCTTGATAATTTTTTTAAATAAATATAAATATTTATAAATATATATATTTCACTTTATAGTCGCTCAAACCAGTTCTATAAAATATATATCATATTTCAAGTTTACACTTGCCTTGAAACATTTTCCAAACTGATTGATTCTATTGTTACTAACTGAGAACAAATAAAAACAGAATTAAATTAGCTTAAAAAGCGATAATAAATACTTCCGATAATTATACTAAAAACCTACAAAAGAAATCATGTTTACTCAACCCATAAAACTGGTAGACAATAAAAGAATATCAATTAGTATTAGCTAGTTTATTTAGTTCACAGATCTACAAACTGCAGCTTCCTATATCATCATATATCAAAGCAACCGATTGCCAATTTTATGGCAATTATCTGCACCTGGTAGATTATAGCAGGGGAAAAAAATACTGCACTTCACAGCTGTCGAATAATCCCTACCATAAATGCGTTTTTGATGAGATTGCAACTGCAAAATTCCAGCAAAATTTCCATTAATTCTTGGACCTATTTTTACATTATTAGCACAGGCAGACATATGTATGTATCGTACATCCATCCATCTATCTAGCTATCTATCTCGTTCTGTGCTGCTCCCCCCTTAACCAGTTGCATTGCATGTCTATTTCTAGGAATCTCTTCCAGCTCTCTGGCTAATTACAATGCAACAACAACAAGTTAACCGCACACAATACCAAAACGAGACCCATTGATCTATCCATAGTTGTCAATGTGGTCTAAAGAGTTTTTCCCTTTTTTGTTGTTGCGCCTTATACAGCCAACTGGTGGCAGCAAAGATTTTTCTTTCAAGGAAAACCCAATTTGTCTTCGATTATGGTTTTTTTTTTTCTGTGCGATAATTGAATTTTGCCCCCTTCTATTTTACGCTCTCTGAAAACATTTTTATTGTTCGTTCGTTCTCTTGATAAATGTCAATGTATCTGATTTTCGTAATATGTATTGTCAGCACTTTTATATCTGGCCCGGCAACCTGTTAATATATATTTATACTATGTCTGATTTGTTTTTGTTTATGCAAATTATAGCGAGACACGCCGATCTCGTTTGCATGTTAACTACAACTTGATTGTTTGCACAACAGAAAGCTTGATCAAAATCCAAAAAAAAAAAAAAAAAAAAAAAATATCAAGAAATTCAAAAATATAAGCGAAATACTTGAGTATTATTTTTAGGCAGAACACACTGAACAAAGTGGGGCGTATCGGTGCGTTGACGTGGCTCGAGAGTCGAGATTGATAAAGCAAGGGAAATTTTAATTGTTTATAAATTTTTTAATAATATCTATATTAGAAAATAATTGGTTTCTATCTAATTGTATTATTATAAAATTCTATTGCACTCTAGTGCGCTCTATAAAAATTTAAATAAATCTTTTTTAATTCAAAATTAAATCATATGCTGGCCTGATGATATAACTATTTTAAACAGGCTATTTAAATGCAATTTCATTGCTTCCCACGCTTCTCTTTTATGACTCTTTGGGGGCTATCTTTATTAAATAATAACAGTATTTTGAATAAATAAAAATAAAATTCGAAATACTATGATTTCATACTCTTTAAACAGGCTAGTCACTCTAGCTGACTTAAAATTACCCCGCTAGCCATAAAAATACCAAAGTTATAAAAATAATAATCTAGATTTCATACAATGCTCAAGATAAGTGAGGTGGAAAGTCTTCTCACTATGTTTTTTTTTTTTTTTGGCGCCAAATCGCATAATTAGTTTTTATTTTTTTTTGTTTGGTTTGACTTCAAACATTTTGCGGTGCAATTAATTATACTGAAAACAAAATACTGAAAAAAAAAATAATAATAAACTGACGCATTGAGAAATCATTTAGCAGAGCTGCCCACTTGCTACGCTCTCTGGCTCTGCCTCTCTCTCTCTCGCTCTCCTTCTCAATCTCTCGCTTTGTTTTGTTTTACTGTTCCAGCGTGTGCGTGTAAAATTCTCCCACTCTCTTCCTCTCTCTCTCTCTTTGTTTATAGTATGGATTTAATGGTATTTTTGCTGGTATTTTATTAACTGACTGCGGCGGCCTTTTGGCAGCTGCTCTGCTCTTTCATTCATAGACTAATGCCAGACTCGTCTCGTATACGAGTGTGTGTGTTATGTTATTATCATGTTTGCTCTCTTTCCCACTCGCAACAGCTGCTACTGGACAGCGCAGCGCAGCGCAAGTTCATTAACTTTTGTTTGGAGCGTCGGGGAGCAACACAATTTGTCAGAAATTCTGTCAGACATGCGATTTTTGAATTATGTTTTTAGTTGTTGTGATTTCTTTCTCTCTTTGCTCTCTTCTGACCCACTATATGGCGTTTTTTTTTTGCTTAGCTAAACTTTACAACATTTTTATTTTTTTTTTCGAAAACAGTCACAAAATGCGTCCGGTTTTTGATTAGCACCAACATCTCCATCTCCGTCAACAACAGCCTATCCGGCTAACTGACCGACCCACTGTGCCAAGAGACAAGTCTACCCTGCTGTGCCGGTTTACTTATTTTGGGGCTACCAGTTCCGTTCCATCTCGTATCATCATCATCTTTGGCTCGCTCTGACGTCAAAATATTTGTCTCGTGGCTTGATTTAAAAAACATAACTAGAACTAGATATGACAAAAAAAAAAAAACTGGATATCGATCGAAATAGACAAAGCACACCGGTTCCATAATATCTGCATAGAAATTGGGCGCGTCTTCATTTCCTTATATCGTGCGTAATTTTCCATTTCCTGCGAGTGAAGATTCTATTCTATTTTTTTTTCGAAAAGCAAACAAAGTTGTTGTTTTTGTTGTTATTTTGAGAAAATTCATCGTTCCTATCGTTGTTTATACTGGATGAAAATTGTGCAAGTAGTTTTCACGTTTTTATGTACTTTTATTTATTAGAATAAAAATAAACGAAATATGTATACGGTGGGAAACATCTGTTGAATATTGAAAATGTTGTCTATACGATATGATTGATTTCATAAACATTAGATTTATTAAGCAAAAGAGTCTGCCCAACCTAGAGATGCCGCTTAAATTTCTAATATATTTATTTATTTATAAAATTTTAAAATCTTCTATATATATATTCAACCTGCTAATTATTCTTTGTTTCAATTCCATTTCAGGTACGTGTTCCATTTAACATTTTACACAACTCACAGCAATATTTCGTGTAAGTTTAAACACATTTTCTAGTATTATGGCCCATAAAAATAGCCCCCCTTAATAGCTTTTGGGGACGGGGTAAGGTGTATATATAAATTGAATATTACCGATTTTCAGGTAGCAATATACGATAAATTAACAGATGTTTTCTAGCTATATGGAAAATGAATCAAACTGAGCTAAGAAAAATAAACGAGATTTGCATTAAGTTATCAACAGATCGTTTAATGAGCTTGCGGGATTTATGTATATAGTTTGTAGGAGATATACACAATATTACAGCAATTTACAGTCAAGATCATGTAGAAAGAGAACAAAAAAAGAATAGGTAGTTTACTAACTCGATTGAGGCTAATGATGCTGGTTAATCGATAGTTTGGCAGGCTATAATTGGGCTAAAAGGTTTCTATAGGTATGTTGAGCAAGATCAAATAAAAAAAAAAAGCAGCTGCGGAATCTGCGATATAATAAAGCCGTATACACCAGATTTTTACATTTTTTACTTTTTTTTTGAAGTTTCAGCCTTTTTTAAATATAATCTAATAATGAAATTGTTAACTACACTATCTAACTATTCTTGGGCATATTTCTTGTGATTTTAGCTTTACTACTTTATTTACTTTACTTTATTTATGGAATTTTCTTTGCAATATGATTTCTTTAGTATCTCGAATTTACTAAGTTTATTTCTCATTTGTTTTTTTTTAAATTAGTTTGATCTAATTTGATATTCATCTTTTCATTTCCTTTGCAAATTATTTTGTAAAGTATTCTCTTAGATGATTTTGCAAGTTCAGTGAACTCGTTTGCTTCCGATCGATTTGTAGTCAATTTTGGCCCACAAAAATTGGTAGAACCAGTAAATGTTGCAGTTGCTGTTGCCACTAACAATTTCCGTTAGTCGCGAGGCCACTTAAAAATTGCTGGTGCTGTCAAGGAAGTTGATTATTTTCAAGCAGCTATACGTTTATTATGTTCTACCAAGCCTCTACCTCTCTCTCTCTCTCTGTCTCTCTTTTTGTATCCTTCTCGCTTGCTCTTGGCCGCTCAATCACTGCCCGTTGTTGTGGTTGGCTATTTAAAAGCATATAAATTGTATTTCTATCAAAATAAATATCATAAAAACGCTGACAAGCCTGGCTGCAGGCAATCCACTCGCTCTCTCTCTGTCTCTTTCTTTTTGGCTTTGCTTGGCATGCTTTCTTTTCAGCTGCACAATGGGGAAAACTAGTTTTTCCACACACACACACACATAGACAGCGCGTACTTGGGATATAAAAGTTTTCTGCGGTTTTCAGTTCAGCTCAGGCAAACTCTCGTATCATGTCAGTCACTCAGTTTGGTCCATTTGTTGCCTCTCTCTCTCTCTCTCTCTCTCTCTGTCAGTCTAAAACTTTTCCATCATAATCTACTTAACTTTTGCTGCAATCAATTGCAGCCTTGTCTGTTGCTGTTGCTGCTGTGTCGCCTCATTGCAGCCTCTTCAATCGCTGCTCTCACTCATATTTGTGCATTTTCTTTGTGTGCATACAATGGCAGAGAGGGGAGAGAGGAGGGAGAGCGTGTGTGGGAGGGAGAGAGAGAGAGAGCACGCTATTTGCCGTATTGCGTTAATAGAAAAGTTGTCAATGTTTTTTGCAGTTGCTGCCTGCGGATGCTGCTGCTGCTGCTGCTGAGAGACAGCGAACGTATCTGTATCTATTTGCTTCTTATCTTATCTAGCAGAGGGAAGAGAGGGGAAGAGGAGGAGAGCAGCCTGCCCAGGGAATACATGTAACTTTTGCATAAATGTTGCCTCGCATTTCGCTTGCCTGCCTGTCAAGCTGTTCCACTGTCAATCAAGTGCGGCCACAGTGCATTCAGTACAAGTTTTGCTTGTCTATGTATAGATACACACACACACACACACACATACACACACACGCATGCAATCTGAGTGAATCACAGATACAATATCTTATAGATGCATTGAAGCGTAATTGCAGTGTGCAACTCTCAAAGCTTGCGCTGCCTCGCTGTCTATCTCTCGTTCTCTCGCTCTCGCAATCTCTCGCTCTCTCTGTGAGTTCATTTTCCCCATCAGCCTGTGCAGTTAAGAGTTTCTTCACCCTAACAAAGCACATATTTCAAATATAACAAATTATTGCAGAATTTTCTAAGATTTTTTTTTTTTTTTTTTAGAGTTTTCAAATTTATTTAGAAATTTTCAGCTGAAATTTTATATATTTTTTTTTTATTAGTTAGTAATGTATGCCCTGTGCCCACTGTGCAAGTATAGTTACACTTTTAGTTAATTTGTGTAAACTGTTTTTTTTTTCATGTTACGTGCTTTGCAATTGAGTTAAAGCTGAGTGGAACTGGAGATGAGCTTAGGTAGGGCAGGGCAGCGCAGCTTTGTAGTTGCAATTTATAGTT
The DNA here is from genome assembly GCA_018904105.1 of Zaprionus tsacasi. Classification (NCBI taxonomy): domain Eukaryota; kingdom Metazoa; phylum Arthropoda; class Insecta; order Diptera; family Drosophilidae; genus Zaprionus; species Zaprionus tsacasi. The sequence goes on along the minus strand of JAEIFR010000610.1, from coordinate 109,126 downwards.
TTTTTTTTCGTGTTTGTGTGCATCTCGTTTTGTGCAAAATTGGCACATACCTTCGCAATTGTGTTCTCTATACATCTAGCTGCCTCACTCTCTCATTCTCTCTCTCTCTCTAGTTCTATCTGAACTGAGATTTCAAGAGTTTCGACTTAGAGACTTTGCCTTTAGCTAATTGTTTTGTATTGCCTGTATAACTGTACTCAACAAACACACGGCCAGTGTGTACACACATAATTTTGTAATTGATTGTTGGACTTATAGAGACAATGTGCATAAGTTAAGGGAATGTTTAGCTGAGCTAGTTAGGCAAGGTCTTCTGCATGAACTATGATATTTTACACACACACTCACACATAGACACATATGTGGCGTATACGTAATATCCGCTTTTGGCATTACTCATACGCCACGTTGTGCGCGCGCGATCTGAAATTATGCACATCTGAAATGCGTGTATGTATGTGTGTGTGTGTATGTGTAAGTAAAGTAAAGTTCATTGTGCGTTTTTCTATCGAATGTTTCAGTTTTCTTTTTCTTTTCTTTTTTTACCGTTGCACTGGCAGATTGCGTGTGCGTTTTCATGCCGTTGCTTACATTATTTTCCTTCTCTTTTATTTTTTATTCTTTCTCGCATTTGCTTTTGTTTTTGTTTTATTTCAGTTTCAGTTCGCTTTTGCCATTTCATTTTGCGTATATCACGCGTTCATTGCTCTCCTTCTTTCTCTCTCTGTTTCTCTCTCTCTCGCCGTCTCTGTCTTTAGCTGTGCCTTCTGCTGCATTTCGATTTTATTTTTAACACATACAATTTGTTAATCGTTTCGCTTGCGTATTTGTTTATGCTTTTTTTTTGTTTCTTTGCGAACTGTGAACTTTTATTTTTTTTGTGTCTCAAGGTCAACAAAATTGACCTTTTTGTAGAGATTTATATCCCAGGGATTCGTTTTTTTTGGCTATTTTTGGTTTGCCCAGCACGTGCTCTGCGAATTACATTTTTATAGATAGGCAGCGTGTTCCCTTATGCTCTTGCAACCGTAGATCCCATATATTACTACTATATATACCCTGTATATTATCAGCTGCTTTATCGAGCTTACACACACACACACTGATAAGCCTTCCATATTAATTGGGTATTCAATTGTGTATGTTTTTTTACTATTGATTTATGGCTTAAGAAAAAAAAAACCCAATGAGAATAAATAGTATCGCTCTAGATGTGCTCTGGTCTAGTATGACTAATCGACTGCTAATCACACTAAATTATAAATGAATAAATCAATTTTGATCAGACAATTAAATTAGTAGTCGGGTGTGTTTGGGTGAGTACACACACTCATCTTTGGGGTCTTACAATTACTACATGTTAATCGCTCAACTCAATCGACTGGGCTGCCATTAAATACATATTTATTCATTTGTTGTTACACTGATAACAATTCCACCCTACCCCCCACCCCCCTTAAACAAGTGTTAATCTTTGCCACAGAGATTGCTTATCAATTTATGGGCCTAGTCAGCGACTACGACGACGTCGAAGTGGTTGCTCCGAGTCAGTCTGCTGTGCGGGGCCTATCGCAATGCACATGCCATGCATTTAATCAGTTTATAAAATGCTATATATAGCGAGAGAGAGAGAGAGAGAGAGAGAGAGAGAGCACCTATGTACCGCGATATAGGGCTACACATTTTCGTAGCTTTAATTTCTGGCAAGCAAAGCTGTTTTACATTTTATTTTACGCTATTTTTCGCTGCCTTTTGCCTTCTCTTCTTGCTGTCATTTTGCATTTTTACTTTGCCTTGCAAACTATTTTTGTTTACTATTTACTTTGAGCGAGAGAGAGAGAGAGAGAGGGAGAAAGAGAGGCAGGGATTTTTTTGCCGCTTAGTGCGTTGATTTCCCGACCTAACCGGCGACAATATTTGTTGTGCACTCAACGCATGCAATGCCACAAGGAGCATAGAGAGACAAAGGCCAATGGAAAGGCCTCTCTCTCGCTCCCTCTCCCTCTCTCTCTCTCTCTCTGTAGGCCCCCAAGAGGGTCTCGCCTGCTGCCTGCTGCCTGCACCTCTGCAGCTAAGTCCCTGGCTAGACATAGGCATTTTGCGGCTGTCGCACAGTGGTGCAAGTAATAAAATTTATTACATATATATACATATAAATAATTAAAAAGAATAACCCATTATTGAGTTATTTTGTGGTATATTTTTTTAGGATATACTGTTTTTAATTTTTTTTTATTTTTATTTTTATTTGTTTTTTTTTTTTTTTTGTTTATTTTTTTTTTTGTTTATTTCATTAGGGATCAGATTACAAATTTTTCTATAACCTAATGAGCATCTATAGTTGTTTCTTCTCCAAGACTACTTATAATTTAATTAATAATGTTTTTAATGAATTAATTATTTATGCTTATATTATTATATCAAAGAAACACTTAATCCATTTTATAATTTTGCTTTTAACTAATTCATTTATTTACATTTCCGTTTTTCAACTTTCCTAACTTTTAGTAGATACTGAAATTACTTTTTATAACGCCTCGAAAGATTAGTTGGACTTTTTGCCTAACTGTTTTTTGGTTTATGTTTGAAACTCGTTATGGTTTTCCTTGCTGCAGTTTCCCACGCTGACTTTGTACTTTAGTCTTATTTATGTGTTGCCACAACGGCACCACTGTGCCATTTTCGCAAAACTCTCTTCTCGCTTCACTCTCTTGCTCTCTCCCTCTCTGTCTCTCTCTCGCTTTGCGTGCACTGCCTGCGAGATACGTATAGTATAATTTTTATGCCTCTGCTGTTGTCGTTGCATGCCACTCGCCATGGCGCAAAAGTTCCTAGACCACTCGAAAAAAAATACAGAAAAAATAACTCGAAATTTATATGCGCCGTCGCGCATGCAGTCGCAGTTGTCGCTGGCAGCGCAGTCAGCGTCGAATGTTGACACGTCGCCGTCGCCGTTGCCGTCGCGCCTTGTATGGCTTTCAATGGCAGCAGATTATTAATATTGCAAATGTGTGTGTGTGTGTGTGTGAGAGAGATGGCGAAGGAAACAGGCAGCGAGCCTATAAATATGTTTTGGCATTAGGCCTAGGCCCGGGCTTCGGGTTTATCTGCAACATTTTCCCGGCAAAAACGTATTTTAATTTCACTACAAATTGTGCAACGCCTCGAAGAAGGAGAAGGGGGAAGAATTTGGAGGAAATCTCTATATGTAGGGTGTGTGTGAATCTTTTAAAGTACAAAAATAGTTTTTATTACAAATTTTTTTTGAGGTTAGAAACTTCATTTAATTGGATTATGTTTTCGATTACAATATTTATTTATTAAAAAGTTTTGACTACAAAGATCTTTAAAATGCAATTGGAATAAATTTTTAATATAATATTAAATTTAATGCTTGAGCTTTCCAAAGATCCAAAAAACTCCAAAGATCTTTAAAATGCATTATTAATGAAATTTAATTCATATTATCATACTATTCTTGAAGTCTTTCCCAAGTTTTAAACAATATATCTTTAAACTGCATAAAGAAACCTTTTTGAAATCAAGCGAAACCTATTACTGGAAAATACAAATTTTCTTTCCTTGGGTTTTTCCATTAAAGTTGTTGTTTTTTTTTGTGGGAAATCTGTGCTGCCGTCGCCGTTGCTGCCGTTGACTACTTGAAATAATTGCGAAAAACCGGGCGAGTGTGGCGGAGTGTGGCTACTGCATACTACATAGCAACCTGTCTGGCAGCCGTAGGGCAACATCATTATCAAACTTCATTATCAGCGTGGCGGCACATTGCACATTTCAGTTGAGGCAAGCAGCATGATCATTATGCGCAGGCACAACATCATTATGATCTTCATCATCATCATCGTCGTCGTCGTCGTCGTTCCCTGCTCGACATGCGCTTTGTCTGTTGACTTGAGAGTGTGTCTGTGTCTGTGTGTGTGTGTGTGTGTGTGGATGGGGCCATATCGTATGCGTGTGTGTGCACACTCCACTTGGTGCCTGTGTGTGTGTGTAGACTCTGCTGACTGCGCTGCAGAGCGCTGTGTATAGCAATTGAATATTTGCAAGAGATTTCCGTTCATTAAACCCGACAGCGAAAAGCAGAAAAGCAGCAGCAACAACAACAACAACAACAACAGCAGCAGCAGCAATGGCGACAACAACAAGCGAGCAACGGCGCAGAGCAACGACTGTAGGCGGCCTTTGAGTTTCAGCCTCTCCTCGTTCTCCCTCTCTCTCTCTCTGCCTCTCACCGTCTCGTCGTGCTTCCGTCCCTGCCGCTGCTACGTCAGCCCTAGCCACGCTGCACAGTGCTTCGCATTTCATTTTTATTCATTTTATTTTTATTCTTATTTTATTTTTATTCTTATTTTATTTTCAATGCGCCAATGTGATTTTTGTTTGCAAGCTTCGCTATAATTAAATTCCTCTTTAAAGTTCTCTAGCGTCTCTTTTTTCTCTTCTTCTTTTTTTCTCTTTCGTTTTACTAGTGCAAATTTAATTAATGTGGGCGCTGAATTCGCTGCCAACCGCCTACGTTGAATGTTAAAAAAAACAACAGCAACTCGCTTGAAAGTTTGGTTTATAGCGCAGGCATAAAGTTTTTCTAGCTTGAGCAGTTGTAGAGCGCACTTGATGTGGGTCGTCATGGGCAATTTCAAGTTGATTGCAGGATAAATCTGCAGCATCTTCTTTGGTAACAGAAAAAAAAATACGTAGATGAGTTTATTTCGGGGGCGGTGTAATTAGTGTGGATCTTTAGTTTGGTTTCAAGTTTTCAGCGGGTTTCCTGAGCTGCAGAAAAACTTTAAAAATATTCATATATTTATATGGTCTCAAAAACTTCATTATTCTTCAGGTTTTCAAATTTCACATGCATTTAAATACATTAAAAAAAAAATTAATGTATAAAATTATGACAGAAAAAAAAGGTAGAAAATTAAACTATAGCTTTTGATTATTATATTAATGATATTACATAATATAAAGGGGACTCCACAAGGAACCTTTAATAAGGACTCACATAGATAATAAAACATACAAAATATAAGGAATGTTACAGTAAAAATTTAAAAGCATCTGTTATACTATATATATTTGATATTTAAATCTGATATTTAAATTAAAATAATTGAAGCTTTTGAAGTGAATTTCTTTTGCTCAGACACCCCTTAAAAAGTTCATTGAATTTGCTTTCGCTGTCTTCTTATCAGAAGCAGAAGTTTTATTCATACTTTTTGCCTCGTGCCGGTTGCGCATTTTTTTTAAATTTTTTTTTTGCTGCTTTTTGTTTTAAGTATTTTCAATCGCACTTAAAGTTCGCCTACAGTGGGTTAAAGTCGGGCTAAGCTGTCCGCATGTGTGTGTGCGAGAGAGAGAGAGAGAGGGGAGAGACTGTGCTGAGTTGGAGGTTTCAATCTAATGCAACTACTATTCTACGTGCTTGGGAAAGTCTCTGGCTGCATCTCTCATCTCAGTTGACCTGTGGCAAAACTTCTCTAGCTGCTTCTAATTGCCGTGTTATTGTGTGTACCGTGTACACTTGCTCTCTCTCCCCCTCTCTCTCTCTCTCTCTCTCTCTCTCTGTCGCTCTCTGCATCATGTTGCATGTTGGGAACTTCTTCTTCTTCTAGCCAAGTTTATCATAATACCTCTGCAGGCTTTTGCGGCAGCCCAACAACTTCTAAGCTCAGTTGAATGAATGACGAAGTGAGTGAGTGAGTGTACGGGTGAGTGAGTGTGTGTGAGTGCGTGTGAGTGAGTGAGTGAGTGGTTGGTTGAATAACTGACATGCTGCTGCTCTGCGGTTGGAACACTCGACGGATGTATCTACGTTTTTTGGCTTGGTTTCATTTCGCATTTGGTTGTTGGCAAGGTAAAATTGCAGTGTAACTGCATGGCCAGAAAAAAAGAAGGAAAAACATGTTTCTTTTCTCTCTCTCTCACTCTCTCTCACTCCTCGCTCATTTTCCATTTGGCAGTGAAAAACTGCATCCACCAAGACGACGACGATGAAGATGATGATGATGTGGATGGCGAACAAGCACGCCAAGTTTTCAGCTTTAGCTTTTGTTGTTGCTAATGCCTCATCCTCTCCAGCTGCCCTAGCTCTCTCTCTCTCTCTCTCTCTCTCTCTCTCTCGCTCGCTCCACGTTGTCGTTATTCATAGAACATAGCGAACATGTTTGGCCATTTTCTTTACTGGCGGCCTGTTTGGCCGCTTTTCTTTTCTGTGTTTTATGTTGTCTTGGCCTTTTTTCTCTCTCTCCCATCTCTCTCTCTCGCTCAGTTTTTACTGCATGCATTGATGCATTTTTCCTGCTAACAAACAGAGATGGGATCTCCTCCTCCGAGGGGTGTGTGTTGTGTTGTTGCTGGCCGGTTTTTGGGCTGGTTTTAACTTGGCTAAATATGCAACTAAATGCTGTTTATTCCACATTGTGCATTTGCCTGTTTGCCTGGCTGCCTGTCTGCTTCTTAGCTGTTTTCTTCTTCTTGCCTTTATTCTGGTCTCAATGACTCGCTAGCTGCCGCACCACCCCCCCCCCTCAAAAAGTGGTACTTGAATGTTGAATTTTATTTTTTATGTTTATTATGGGAAGGAAATCGATGACAATAATTGGCAATATTAAGAGGTTTTTATATCGAAAATAATTGATCTTTTCTTTAGCAAAATAAATCTTAGTAATTGAATTGAAATTTAGCTGACAATACTAAATGATTGGAAATAATTTAGATTTAGTTAAAAGACAAGTAGTAAATTTAAAATTAATATAGGCGGCAGAGGGCGTGGCTAAATTTTAATTTAAACTTTAAAGGACTACAATACATTCCAGTTTAGTAACAAAATCTAGTAGCTCTAGCTCTTAAGGTCTCTAAGATATTGGTGTTCATACAGACAAAGGTCAAAATATCGTCTCGGCTGTTGTTAAAGAATATATGTATATATAAGATTTATGCTTTATACATAAACTGAATTGCATTTTCCACTAGCCTTTTCTCTTCATCCACTTGCCAAAAATATGCTTATATTATGTTATATAGTCTAACATAAGCTTATAGGATTGTCTACCCACACACTTTTAATCGATCTAATCTCTTAAGTGACCTTTCACAGTTATTGCCAGCATTTCTGGTCAGTTTTGCGACAGAACCAAATTGCATAGTTTTCCACTTCAGTCGTAAATAGTTTTGACTGTCAATGTGCGCTATTTTTGGCTCTATTTCTGTTTCGTTTCACAGTAGTTTTCCCTCTCTCTCTCTCTCTCTTTCTATAAAAGGCAATTTGATTGTGGCATTTGTTTTGTTTTGCAGTTTGCCAGTTTTGTAGAGGATCTCGGGGTTTTTAGAGAGGTTTTTTCCCATTGGCCTGGCTGCTGCCATTTATTTATTTGCCGGAAAATGCAAGAATCCTATGAAAAATGTTGTTTGACAAACTTTTCGAGTTGAGTGTGCGAATTGAAATAGTTTTTCTGTGTGTGTGTGTGTGCGTCGGTTTCAGGTTTAAGGTTATGTGCAGCTAACGAACCATGCTGTAAACATTTTTTTTTTTAGAATTTGTTAGTCAATCTAAATGAAAAACTGTAAAATAAATATGATAGCTCTCTGGAAAATAGATAGCTTGGGTAAATATGAAAGTTCAATTAAGTTGACAGTGCAAATTGCAGGTAACTTTTTAGATATTTCAATAAGTAAATTAAATAATTGAGAGAGCCCTCGGATTTATATAACTGCTTAACGAGATATATATCTGGAATTATATGCTCTTAACTTTAAGAAAGAAAAATGAAATTACTTTGCTTATCATAGCATATTATGCTAACATTAGGCTAGTATTTTGGCAGATCCATTAGAGTGAGAAGGGAGATGATGAGTTGTTTTGTTTGTTTGTCATTTTTCAAGAGATTCATCAATCACACATCATCATCTCCAAGTTGAAACATGCTATGCGCAAAAGTATCTTATGGGCCCAACTCAAATGTATCTTTCGGTCAGCTCTTCAAATAAGGACGAAGACGAAAAGAAGTTCGCCTATGGCTTCGCACGAGAAAAACACAAACATAAAAGTAAAAGAAAGAGAAAAGAAAAGAAGGAGTAGAGTAGAGTAGAGTAGAGTAGGAGTGGGAGTAGAGCATTAAGAATGCTCCGTTTCCGGGGGTAGTTCGAACAAAAGCATTTCAAGCATTTCCTAAAGCGTTCGCTCAAGTTTCATTAGGCAAAGCAAACTTTTAACTGGCCAAAAAAAGAGGAAAAAAAAAAGGAAAAACCTTGGGTGAACAAAAAGCCATGGGTTGCTACGCTTTTGGTCCCAAAAGGCTTGTCCAGGGCACAACAAATGAATGAAATGGCAGCGTACCCGTGCGGCTTTTCATTATGATATAGGGAGTAGGGAAGGGAGAGCTCTAGAAGGCGCCTAAATGTGTATGCTTTATTAAAATCTAATTTCTTATTTATGCAGCCAATTTCTGTTGTTGTTGCTGTTGCTTTTCTTAGGGGGGCTGCATGTGACTAAACGGGTGCGTCTTTTTAATTAAATTTTGAAAAATTTATTTGAAGCCGCAGACAGTGCACTTTATGATTCCCGGGAATAATATAAGATGGCATTTTATATTTATTTAGCTCTCTTGGCCAATTTAATTGGAATTTCTCTCGCCCTTTCCCTAATTATATTTGAGGCCTTCTCGGCCAAACGCAAATCCAATAAGCATTATGACTTGCCATTTTGTTTGCTCAGCATCCCAAAATGTCCCCGACTTCTTTGGCCAAAAATTTAATGTACTTGCCATAATTTCTCGCAAGCAGTTTTTGTTGGCCAAAAATAGCCTCGCTCTCTCTCTCTCTCGCTCTGAGCTGAAACTTTATGGCCCCAACGAATGTCGCGTTAAATATGCCGACCCCAAGCAGATCCCAGTCCTCTCTGCCCTCTGCCCTCTGGCCCTTTGTCAGACTCAGCTCCCTGGAGCTGCCTTCAATAGGCAAAAATGTTTGCCGCTTTATTGAATTAAAAATTGAAACTGCCTGGCAGCATTGTGTGTGTAAGAGAGAGAGAGAGAGAGACGGGCAGCCATACAGTGAGTCCTGTAAAGCAGCTACCGTCTGCCTTTTTGAGCGCCGCCGCGTACATTAAATTAATAAATTAAAATAGAAAGCACTTTGTTTTAGCACGCTGAGTGCGCGCTCTACCACGCCCTCCCTCTCTCTCTCTCTCTTTCTCCCTCCATCTCCCCTGCAATCTGTGCCGTCTTTACTCCACTTGCTGTCACTGTCGCTTACGCGCTTTGTCTCTCTCTCTCGCTCGCTCATTCGCAGAAATTATTAATTTATGTCATTTAAGAATGTCGTTTACTTTGCTTATGAACATTTTTGAATTGGCTACACGCCCCCAGAACAGCTTCCTCCTCCCACTCTCTCTCTCTCTCTCTTTTCTTCTCTCTCATTCAATAAAAATGAAGTAAGCCCCGTCAAAAGAAAAGCGATTTCCAAGGCGTTATAATTGAACTGGCAGCGTGGAATAAGGAGGAATAAGGAACTCCGCATCCACATTTAGTGACTGAGATTTGCGTCATTTCCCATTCCCCGACGCGGGCACAATGGGCAAAGTTTGCTATAATACTGCCCATAGGATCGGATCGATTAATATTATTGTGTGTGTCATTAAAAATTACTGGATTTTATTTTAATCACTAATTGTGTGTGATAATATTTTATTTTATGGCAGTTTAGTGTTTTGTTTGGGTGTCATAATTTGTTAATGACATAAATGAAGGGGATTTCTTTACTGAAATTCGGCAACAATGCACTAAAAGTTGTTACTTTGTTTCCTTCAACTTTAATTGAATTAAAAACATACTGATTGTTGATCTAAATATAGTAAAATGATTAAAAGAATATTTTATAATTAGTCAATGCCATTAAAAGGAAACCATTTTGATGTTGAAGTTTGGCAACAGTGTACTGCAAGTGTTGCCTGAACCTTCTTTAAATGAAGCTTGGAATCTTTAAAGCTCCCATAGTATATTGCATACCTTATATCATAATTATCAAAGTCAGATAAATTACAGATCTATTTCTGCCAATTTGAAATTTTACTTACATTTTCAATACTCACACCCACTGTACGCGTTCCTGCGGGCACCAACATCATCGTTTCTTCTCTGTTCCCTAATAGATTTTGTATTTTGATTGATTGCCTCGCTTATTCAATTGTTGCTCCCCGTCTTCCCCCTCCCCATGTCAGCCTACCTTTTACTTATGTATATCTTGTTCCTCGCCTACGCCCACACACACATCCAGAGAAAGAGAGGGGGAGAGAGAGAGAGACAGCGAGTCGCGTCTGTGGAGCTTATGAAGCGTGTGATTGCTTTACTTACAGCCTGCTTATAACTTGGCGACGCAGCCCCTCCCCCTGTCCTGCTCCACGTCGTTCTCAGCTGCTCTGACAGGATTTAACTGCATTATTAGTTAAATCTGTAGCATAAATTTCAATATCGATGCGGCTGTTCTCTGTTTCCGGGCTCGGTTGGGTTCATTTCTGTCTCGTGGGTGTTTAGAGGGAGGGAGAGAGAGACAAGCTAAATGAATTTTAATGCGAGTTTCATATGCTTACACTTGTCTCCCTCTCCTCCCTCTCTCTCTGTGTGTGAAGCCTTAGCAGTGCGTACTAGTGTGCACTATTTGCACTGTCCGGCACATTTTGTTGCTCACTGTTGCATAAAAGCCGATGCAGAAGCGCGCCCCAGAATGAAAATGCAAAGCTCTCTCTCTCTCTCTCTCTCTCTCTCTCTGCTGTTCTCTTTTTGTGGTAAACTAATACAGTAAAGCCCAAACAGGCAGCCACGCCCTTCTGCCCCTTTGCACAGTGGCATTTTACGGTCAAAATTCTGTCGATGGCAGCAGCAGCAGGCAGGCAAAAGAGAGAGATAGAACACGTGCTACGGGCTGGGGATGGGGGAAACTTTTGACCGTATCCAGGGCTGGTTATGGATACTCCCGCAGGTAGTCAAGGCTTATCAGGCCTCTGTGCAGTGTTGCAGGTCTTTTTGCAGTCTGCGTTGCATGCAGCATCTATGGAGAGTTTCGTGCCACAGACCAATTAACAGAAACTTTGTGATTTCTGTGTGTCTATGTGTGTGTGTGGGGGGTAGGCCTGGTAGCTTAGCTAATTAGCTAATTAATTGAACCATCTGTTGGCAAAGATAATATGAGATTTTGGGCTGAGAAGATTGATGTCTGAGATGAGCACATCACAAGCAAATACAAGATATTTAATCTATTTAAAATATACATATATCATGCATAAAACCTTAGCAGTTCAGCTTAAAAAGTTTATTATATTATATATTACTATTCTTGATAATTTCAAACAAATTCTGCAGTTTTTTATATAATACATATGCGCTTAAATATGTTTATTATATTAATTTAAAGAAAAATATTTCGTAACATATAACATAATATAATATACATTTATCATACATAAAACCTTAGAAGTTAAGCTTAAAAAGTTTACTATATTATCCATTACTATTCTGCAGAATTTCAAACAAATATTGTAGTATTTTTATAAAATAAATATGTTTATTATATTAATTTAAAGTATAATGTATTATAACTTGTTGTAATATGAAAACTTGTTGAATATAAAATAAATAAATAAATATACAAGTTATTTAGGAATTGTTCCCTATTGAAAGAGTACATATTGTACTTTTGAATATTTTCAATTCCTTTTCCTATTCGATTCTTCTAACTCATTTATGTCACAGTTCACTTTATTTTTTGCAAAGAAAATTCCGTTTTTTTTTCTATTTTTTCTAAAAGGAAACTCAATTTGTTGTTGCATTATACTTTACCTAGATACGTTGCTGTGCTTCAGACGCGACTACAACTGCAACTTCATTGCTTCAAGATGTGTTAGATCTCTCGGTCTGTCTCTTTCTCTGTACTTACCATGGTGTCTAAGTTAACAACCCGTTTGTGAAATTAACGCCTAGATGCTGGGGGAGGGAGGGAGGTAGGCAGGGGGAGCCAAGGCAGACACAGGTCTGTTGCCTTTGATGATGATGGCAATGCCTCAGCAAATCGCATTTCATGCTATGCCTGCTAAAAAGGCGAATGCCCCCAACCGACTAGAAAGAGAGAGAGAGAGAGAGGGGGAGAGAAGCGAGTTGGCATTAGGCAAAGGTGAGAAAAGTTGAAGGGAAAAGTGCAGGGGGAGGCTTAGGGCGACCAAGGTATCGTTTGTTGCTGCTGCTGCTGCTGTTGGCCGTAATTTATGCGATTGCAACGGTGACTGCCTGCAGAAACAGCAACAACAACAACAGCAGCAGCAACAAACAAACATGTCCGACCATATTTTCACTCAGTGTGTATTTTTTAATAAGATTTCTTCGAGCAGACGACGACGATGACGGCGACGTCTTAAGACAGCTGTGTGTGTATGTGTCTGTGTCTGTGTGTGTGTGCATCTTCTGCTTGGCAACATTTGTAATGTTTCGTTGCAGTTTGCAACGCGCCGTTGACGTCGGTGTTAATAAAGATTCAGCCAGCTAAACAGGCGCCCGAGAGGGGGAGGGGGGTAGGCAACCCGTCGAGAGCGGCTGCTGTTGCACCTGTGCTGCAGAGGGGGGGGGGGTGGTGCCTAGCAGGGGCGTCTATGGGTGGCCTACTTAATTTATGAGACGCGAGAATTTTGCAGTGCTGGCAAAGCGAATAACACAGCGGCAACTGCAGCAGCAGCAGCGGCAGCAACTGCAACAGAGCAGACGGTGCAACAACAACAACAACAACACGAAGAAGAAGAAGAAGGAACTACAGCAACTGTAGCATAGCGCAATTTGTAATTAGTGTAGGTACATGGCATAGAAAAAAAAAGATCTGCAAAAGAAGCTACACAGTGCACAGATACAAATGCATCCAACAGATACTTAACGCTCTAAGGCGGCAATGACGTCGACAACAAGAAGAAGAAGCAGTAGAGTTTGCCATAATTATGGCATGCCAGGCGAGAGCATGTGATTGACCGTATTATGGGACAAACAGGCTGCAGAAAGAGAGAGAGAGAGCAAGAGCGGGACAAAACGAGAAAAAATCTAAAAGAATTTAGAATTTAACAACATGCCATAATAAATGATTAAATAATTAAAATAATTTTAAACAAATTTTAAAATATAATAATAATAATAATTAAATTAATTATAAATTAAAAAAAAATGTAATATCTTTACTTTTCACTTAAATTCTAATTTTATTTTTAATATAAATTTATATTTGCAATTTCCTTTTCTTTTTTAATCTATGAGTCGACTGCTCTTAGTTGACTTTAAAAAATAAATAAATAAATAATAATTTATAAAATTAATTATATAAACAATGTTGTAGTAATTTATCGATAGTTTTTTGCACTATCGTTACTTTTTTTTAACGTTTTGCAACACTGTTCCAAGCTAATTTGCGCCAACAAAACTTGAAATGAAAAACAATCAGACAAATTGAAGCCACAATTCAGCTTAGAAATGCATTATAAACGATATTATCGATGCTCTATAATTATAAACAAATGTTTGCATTTAAAACTTTATTATTGCTAAATATGCTCGAGGAATATGATGCTGCATAAACTTAAGTTAAACCTCCGTGTCTAAAACTTGCCTACTCAATTTAGATTTCGCTTTAGCTTTCTCAAATTTCTCAACAATTTAGCATACTACCTTCTCCTCCCCCTCTCTCTTTCTCTTTCCCTGATCTATTACAATTTTGATAATGAATTATTTGTCTAATTCCTTTTGTTATTTCAATTCAAACTGACTTTGTGACTAATTAATGCGAGCAAGCTCTCTGAAATTATTCGAGTGTAAGGCGGGGTAAAATCTTAGAGAAGAGAGGAGGATAGAGGAGGGAGCTGGAGAAAAGCTAAGCTAAGCTACAAAATCTCAGTGTAGTCTAGCAAACAATTTGCATTTAATTTGCAATTACTTTGGGCTTAACCTGTCTGTCATTTAAGAAGCTTTCAAAATGGGGGACGAGACTATTAGAAAAGGATTTTGGAATGGAAGTTTCCCTCTGTATGTGTGTGTGTGTGTGTGTGTGTGTTGCAGGCACTTGATGTGCTTAATAACTAAATTGTTGGATTAATAAATAAAGTTTCTGTGTGCATTATAAATGAAGGGAGTTGCAGACCGCAGGGGAAAGCCGAAAACCGAAAACGAACCCGAAACTTTGTCAAAATGAAACTATACTATGCAATACATACATAAATCAACGTAACGACCCTTGGCTAGTGTTAAATTTTAATTTGATAAGCTCTCTCTCACACATTCCTGAACTTTGTGTGAGTGTGTGGTCTGTCTAAAAGAGATTGAATACATTTTGTTTCGGTCATTGGAAACCTTTTGTGGATTCTCTAATTAAATGTCAGTTCATATCTCCATTTTTTTTCTTTTGTTTTTCTGACTTTCAAGCATCAAAATATTTTGCACAGTCTGCCCCCTGGTCATGGCATCTTTATAATTATGCCACAAAAAGAGAGGTAGAGAGATATGGAAGAGGCACTACAAACATGTCCATGTCATCATATGAACTGACATAGATGACTACATAAAGGAACAGAATGGAATGGAATGGAATGACATAGTAGGGCAGGGCAAGGAATGTGAAATGAAATGAAATGAAAAACCTGTGCCAACATTTTGTCACTTTTTTGCCAGTTCTTGTCATCATCATCATCTTGCTTTTGCTTCTCTCTTGCATTGTCTCTGCCATTTGTGACATGTTTATTGTGGCCCTCTTCATCTCTCTCCTTCTCTCTCTCTCTCTGTCTCTCTCATTTGCTATCTTCTTTCAACAGCTGGTGTACATTTTGTGATATAATCCTTAATCCTGCAGCTTTATTGTGCATTTACATATCAGTTTGCCTAGGCATGCAGAAAGTTTTGCACAGACTCTATCTCGCTCTTTCCCAGTCTCCCCATCTCTCTCTCTCTCCCCCAACACAGTCGTCATCGGTCTATATAGTTTTTTTTTTGACACTAACTCTGGTAGCACAGTGTTGTTTGTTGTCTTTTTCATTTGTCTTTGCCTTTGTAACTGTTCTGGAGAGTAGTTCATGGGGGTTATGTCTTTTATCTTGCCATATATATATTTTTTTTTTTTTTTTGTGTACAGTGACAGCAAAAAGTGTGCTAACAAAGCATAAGCGTGTGTATTGTGTAAAAAGAAAGACCACGAAGAAAGAAGCAGCAGAGATCGGCAAAGAATTGGGTTGTAAATTGTAATGAGACGCGTAGAAACAATAAATTGAGTATAAAACAATGAGGCAGAGGCAATACTTTTTAAGAAAGTTGCACAAAAGGCAGCAATTAAAAGAATACTACAAGCAAAATACAAAAAAATACTGCAATAAAACTTACTTTTTGTTTACTTTATTAAAAGAATACTGCAATAAAATACCTCACTTCGATTTCGTTTCGATTCCTTAAGTAGATACAATAAATTGAGTATAAAACAATAAGGCAGAGATAATAGAAAGTGGCACAAAAGCCTGCAATTAAAAGAATACTATAACAAAAATACTGCAATTAACCTCACTTTCTAAGAGATATTTAGGAGAAATAAAAAAAATAACTAGATTTCCTTTCGATTCCTCAAGTCATAGCTTAATACTAAGAGATTAAATGGTACTAAAGGAAAAAAATGCTGCAATTAAGCTTAGCATTTCTTCAAGGCATCAAAGAATACTACAAGCAAAAAAAAATACTGCAATTAACCTAACTTCGATTTCTATTCGATTGCACAAGTCATACGCAATTTACAAGTTTCTTTTTCACTTTTCTCTCTCTGCACGAAATTCCCATAATTGCTTTATCATCGTTGAGAATTATATTTTAGCCACACCCAAGCGTTGAGGACTCCCTCCCGCTCTCTACAATGCGTGAGCTATCGATGAAAGTTACTTTCAATCTATTTGCTGGCTCCAATAATTCACATATCTATCTATCTCTCTCTATATGTATGTAATAGGCAATTTACGTTACACACACGCAAGCGAAAAGAAAAAATACAATACTATATATAGTATATTTTGTATGTATGCTGTATTACGCACACCCCCCCACACTAAGCCTCTGCCCGTGCAGAGTTGTCACTCCTGCCCAGAATTTTGGCTGTTCTACTAGTTTCGCTATTGTTGCCGCCTCGAGAGATTGAGAGAGAGGGAGAGAGAGAACATAATTTTAATAGGTCATCATATTAAGGGATTTTCTGCAATTTGTCTGTGTGTGCGTAGGGGGCCCCCTTCATCGCCCCCCTTGAGCTGTGCTATTGTTATGCTTTAGTTGAGAATCGTGTAGAACGGTTCGCTTTGCGGTTCTGTTTGTATTCGATTGTGTGTTGAGGCTGTGCTGCACGGTCCTTGTCCCTTGTTTGCGCCATGTTGCTAGCTGTCTCTCTCTCTCTCTCTCTGTCTGTCTGTCTCGCTCTGCTTGTCTGGTTATTGGCCATTTGCCACGAGCTGACATGTGCGTTTAATTGCGTTTCACTTATTTGACACAAAATTAATATGGCACTAGGCATCTGTGTGTGTGTGTGTTGTGAGTGTGTGGGTGGGCAGCAGCCCGCTCGCCCCCCGAAAAGTTTGACAAACCCCTTGCTTCGTCACTCTCTCCCTCTCTCTCTCTCACGTGCCCACATAAGTAGGCTATAATTTTCCGGCATATTCCCATTGTGTGTTTCGTCGGCAACAGCAATTATTATACAATGTTGTGTCCCCCTCCCCATCCGTTTTACTAACCCCTCCTCCCTCCGCTCAACTCACGCATTATCGTTATATATACAATGTGAATAATTAAATATTTCTGCAGCATTTGCGCTTTGTTCGCAATTACTTCCCTCGGGTTAGATGCCCAAAGTGGCTAAAAACATACGTAAATAATTGATAAATAAATTTGTACAGCGCTGACACATTATATAAGACTTTCTATATATATACTATATGTATTTTAATTGTGAAAAACAAGTTTTTATTCTTCTAAAATTATAATAAGTAAACTTTTATAAAAAGGAAAGTTTTAAACGTTTTGCTAGGGTTAAAAAATCACCTCGATAAGCTTATAAATTGTTTTCACATTTTTCAATACAAATCTTTTGGTATTTCCGGTTCAAATTTCGCAAATGTGTTTCTAAAACCTTTAAAAGAGCCGAGCAAAGGCAGCTACTCCTGTTCAGTGGATAAAGAGAGAGAGAGAGAGAGAGAGAGCGAGAGGGATGCAGCGCGTCCAGTTGGCTGCCATAAATCAAATTATGTGTGTGCTGGCCAGGCCAGGACAGGGCAGGGCACGGCTGGCTAGAGCGGCCTGTTGGGCTATAAAATCTGGGCAAATGTTATTAAGTGCGGCCCAGGGACATTCATCAGTCCGAGAAGACATTTTGGGGGTTTCAGTTTGGGGTTCAGGGTTCAGCTTGGGCTTTGCAGTCAAGTATTTTATGTTATTAATATTAATATTATTATGTGCACAAAGTTGTTGTTTTCCTTCTCCCTCTCTCTCTCTGTTTGTTGTGTGTGTGTGGTTGTAATTATGCAGTTTAATGAGTTTTCGCTTTGACCGCCCCTGGGCGAGCAGCAGAAGCAGAAGCAGCAGCAGCAGCAGCAGTTGCTGCCTGCGGTCCAGTGGCAGCTGCAAATGTGTCAGGTGTAGGCCATCGGCCTTATAGCATGAAGAAAGAGCAGGGACAGTCCAGACAGTCCTGGGCAAACACGCAGTCTTGTTGCACATGTGCATAATTAATTTTAAAAATTAATTTTCATCATGTATGCTGGCACTTCAAAGGGGTTATACTACAGTTATAAAGCCTATGTTAAATGTCCCCGAGTTGTTGAGGCCCTTGTGTGAACTCTGAAGAAATTCAAGAGAAACTTAGAGAAGCTTAAAGTTTATAACTAGGATTATATCATTGCGTTTGAAGTGGCTTAGTGCCTGCTTGATGGACTTAAGTTTTCAAGTCTGTATAGAAAATGTGGAAACCACAGTTTTCTCTCAATTTGGGCTGTACCCTGTAATAGAAAGCTTTATAAATTATTATTAGGATTAAGATTGAGCTACCGTGATTGTTTAGCATTTTTCCAACAGTTTCAGCTTTTTTTTTAGCTCTAAGAACGCATTATAACTATATTAGCTCGTTGGGCTTATTATCATGACTTATACTATTTATTTTGGATTTATACTGAGCTTGTAGTTTGATCAGAATGTTAAGAATCGTAAAGCTCTTGGCAGAACTCTCTCAAAGAATTGAAATCTTCTCGGAACCTGAGCCTTTTTATGCAGCTACTTTGCGGCTAAGCTTTAATATAAATTAAATATTTAGAAACCAATTTCAGCTAGTGTCATTAGGATTTGGAAAAGTGCTTAAAGTTTTCGCTCCTCCTCTGCATCTGTTGTTGGCAATTAAAATGTGTTAATGAGAATTGTCGGCGGGCACACATGCTGCTCGGGTAGGATGGTATCTAAGCCAGCTGAGACATGGCGGCAACTTCAACTTGGAGTGATTGGAACGCTGTAAAAGGCTACACTCAAAAAAACCCACCCCTAGCTCAGCTGAAAATTGCAAAAACCGCCAAAGGTGAACGAGGCTATAAAAAAAAAAAAAAAAAAAAAAAAAAATGAAACACACACACACTGAGGGGGTGTGTGAGTTTGGCATTCATAATGATGACGAGGACGATGATGATGAGCTTGTTTCTATGGCAGCCACGCCTTCTGCCTTTGAGCTTAAGTTTGACTTTGGCGGCGACGCCAGACGACGACAACTTGACATGAGAGAGAGAGAGAGAGAGAGAGATTGCTGACTAGAAAATGGCATTTTGGGCAGAGTGAAAGCAGCAGCAGCAGCAACCCGGCCTGCAGTTGATGTTTGTTTTTCCCCATAAATGGGGGAAAACTCTGCACGTCTCTCTGCTTCTACTTTGTAAGTGTGTGTGTGTACACGTATGTGGACGACGACGAAAATTGACGTATAAAGTCAACGCAGGCAGCCGCCGTCAACAAAAGTCTCACAACGCATGATGGTATTTTTTTTTTTTTTCTTCATCTCATCTCGCCTGAGATGTGTCGTTTCTCTCTTCTGATCCAGCTGAGGCGTTGGCAGGCAGGCGGCAGTATCACATGACCCCCGAGTGTATGTCACGTACAGCATTTAGCATTTATTGTGACGCTTCATGAATTTTCTTGTGGGAGACCAAAAAAAAAAAGAAAAAAAAAATTCAATTGCTTTGTTTCTTTTTCTCCGCCTTGCCAGACAATGTATGTGCCACACACACACACATAAAAGGTGCAACATCAGTTGAGCACGAAATTATGAGTATGAGTGGAGATATTGAGCTACCCCAAGGTGTATGCTCATTGTGTATGGCAGCCATGTGCGCCGCAAAGTAGGCAACAGTTTTGCGGAAGTTCCATTACTTTATTAGATGCGCTTGCTTGGGCTTGATAGATGTATGGTACATATAAGAAATACATACTTAAAAAAATAAAGGAAAGAAAAGCAAAACTAAATCAAATTCGCATATAGCTATCAAATTTTTACTCAATTTCGAAAAAAAACGTAATAAAAACAATCGAATAATAAAATTTCTGTAAGTTTCTTCTGCAAAGATTAACGACATCCGCGAGGTTATTCTCTAGCAATTAAAAAAGGTTTATGACTGCGAGCAGCAGGCAAAGCCATAACTTGTGCTATATGCAATTCATTTTCTTTTTGCAGCATCTTGATGAAAAGTGGAAAACTGGAGAAAAACGCGCAGTGCAGCAAAGCAAGATGAAAGAGAGCTACGCTCTTTCATTATATCTTGGTGATTTGTGACGCTGTTTTTCTCAGTGCCTGCAAATTAGAGAATTGGCACACACGCACACACAGAGAGAGAGAGAGAAGCTAAACAATTGCAGCGCGTGTGTGTGTGTGTGGAAAGCTAAAGAAATTAGAAAGCAAACCGGTTGGCAGCCAGACTTGGCATTTATATGCGGGTTAATTAAAAGAAAACTAGTTACGACAGCAGCGTTGCCTTTTTAAAGATGGGAAAAATGCATTAAAAGCTGTTGCCAAGTTCGCACATATACAGAGTGCGTAAGATTGATGGAGAGTCCAGAGTGGCCTCCTCCCACAGACATCTTCATCTGCCCTGGCAATGCCAAGAATTTTACAATGCTTGTAACGGAACTTATTATTTCATATGCTGGCTCTGTAGCTCTCTATCTACCACATGCCTCTGGCTGGCTGGAAGCAGCTGTCTGCCACGCAGTCTTGCTCACAGCAGGGGGGGCAGGGAGGCAGCTCAGACCTCTTTGGCATATTCCTGTCATGTGTGTCTTTCCTCCTTCTCTTTCTCATAGTTTCCCATATTAAAATGTGATCTCGACTCCCCTCGACTCTGAATCAGGCTCGGGCAATAAACCGTCTGCGGTTTTTATTGCACAATTGTCATACCTGTGTGTGCTTCCTCTTCTGCCCTGCCCTGCCCCTTCCCGGCCGGCAAATTCGCAATTTCAATGCACAATAGACTAGAATGAAGATATATAAATATGTGTGTGTGTGTGTGTGCCATCTGGCTGAGTACTCTAAATGCGAAATATGCCAACAATTGCAGAGAGCACTTCTTAGCCATTTCCATATTCTTCCGCTTCATCCACTCCTAATTTGCTTTATTGGCCTTATGGTAAAACTTGTGTTAGATATTCAACTTTGGCTAAAAGTTTTATCTTCAACGGATATGTTGGGTTTGTCATTGACATAGAATAAATTATGAATACTATTCTGGGTTTGACCAAAAGTTTTATAGTTTCTATTGCCCTTCTTCATGGGACAGGTAAAGTTCTTGAGTTTTGTTTTGAAGGTTTGAGTTGCTAATGCGAATGGAAAGGTTTATTTTAAGCCTTTATAAAAGTTAGATTATTATAATAGTGCAAAAGAAATGAAAAAGCTTTGCTTAAGTCTGCAAAAATGTTTGTTAAAGGCGGCAAAATGTTATGAAATATATTCCCAGTGAGATTTTGATTTAAAATTGTTTGGTGTTGATTTATTTTTGTGTCTTGATGTTTTTAATAATTTAAAGTGTTTTCCTTAATAATTTTATTATATAAACACAAAAAGAAAACCTTTATAGTGTATGTATATTTTGTCTAAATTAGTCTAAACTTGATTATTATAATAATTCAAAAGAAATGAAAAATCTCTGCTTAAGTCTGGAAAAATGTTTGTCAAAATATTATTAAATGTATTTTAAGTGAGATTTTGATTTGAAATTGTTTGATATTCTTTGGATTATTAATTTATTTTTGCGTCCTGATGTTTTGAAACAATTTAAAGTGTTTTCTTAACAATTTTATTATATAAACACAAAAAATATTGTTTAAATTTTTAAAACGTTAATTAAAAATTGTCCAGCAAGGTGTTGCTCTTCAAAAGTTGTTTTTAAACTCATCATAAAGTCAACCCGCTGCAGAAACTTGACCAGCTGCGTGTGGGGGCCGTGAGGGGGGTGGGACGTTGTAGTGTCAGTTAATGGGTAAGGCTTCTTGTCACACCTGGACACGATGGCGCGGGCACAACTGAAGAGATTTGCATATTTTTGCAAACAAGATATGGAAATATTCATGCAAATAATTGGGCGTGGCTGTTGCTGTTGGCCAGGCTAGTCTAGGACTGGGAAGCAGTTGTTGTTCTTCTTCTTCTTGTTTTTTTGTTTAAAGTAAAGTGCAGGCGGTTAACAAAATTATGCGCATTTTATTATTTTTCGTTAATGTTTTCTACAGTTGCGACGACCCGCATAAGCTGCATAGACTCTTCCCATCTCTCTCTGTTTCTCTCTCTCTCTATTTATTCTCTATCTCTAGGCTGAGTTGCCGTTACATGGGGAATTAGTGCGCATAATTTCATAAGCGACACACACACACACACACATAGCTCGAGGGGAAGTTGGCAAGCAGCATCAACATCGCGTTGGCCTGTTGGCAAATATTTTGGAATCTCCTCCTCCTCCTACTGCTCCCCCTCCCTCCCTGGGGAAATGTTTTCGCTGCCTCTGCTGCTGGCAAACATACAGAATCATATGTATGTAGTATGCGAAGTCTCTGCATATAAAGTTATGCTGGGAATTTGTTTCGCTTACACGACGAGGCTACAGAAAAAAAAAAAAAGTGAGCAAATAAATAAAAAAAAAAGCAGGAAGAGCGAAGAAAAAAACATAAACGTAAACGAAAACGAAATAACGTTGTATATCTGTACTAAATTGCACATGAAGTGATTTCAAGCGTAAGAAATGCCTTGCCAGACATGTCAGGGGGGCAAACCATCGATATTACGTACATACCTATACTCCTGCCCTACCCCTCTCTACACATACCTCTCTCTCTACCTCCCTGTGTCATGTGCATATGAAAATTTGGCGCAGTTTCAAAGTTCTGTTCCGAAGGCATCCACAAATTTTCATATCAAAATTACAACAACGTCTGGGGAAATGATGAACGAGGCGCGTTGAGAACAACATCTCGACGTAGTCTCTCCCCGCCTCTCTCCCCTTTACCCGCAACGCCTCTGAAAATGCCGGAAGCCTGCTCGAGGCCTCGAGAGTTGACTTGTCTCCGACTTTCAGTCGACCCAAGACTGAAGACTTAAGAGCAATTTGATTAAATGCATTGCGGGCATTTTACAAAAATAAATTAGCTAATTTAAAGATTTATTTATGTACTGTACGCGCAACTAACTAATTTTCCTTCTCTTTCTCTCTCTTTGCAGTGCAGAATTAAATGCAACAGCTAAGCAACAGTATTTTTGCTCAACATTAAATTAAATACTAAAATAAAATACTAATATACATATATGCAAACTTAATAGCAGTGATTATATGTTGCATTTTTGAAACAAATAAAAAACCAAAAACAAAAAGATACATACAAAAGATATATATATACAAGATATAGTATATATATAGTATAAAGAGACGACGATTCAAAGAACGCAGCGAGCTTAAGCCAACAAAAACGTAGTACGATTAGTAAAAGACACCACCAATTTAATTTGAGAACAGTAAAATAAAAACAAATATATATATATACTATATATTAGCCAAAATCTAATAGATGTCTATGTGTATTATATATTGAATAATATATATAGCCTAATAAAAACTGAAGCAAGAAATCACGTATATATTTACAAACTGTATAAGCCATAGATCGCAGCTAAAAGACAAACGTAAAGCTTAAAAGAAATTCACAACCAGAGGACCGAAGATCATCATCATCATCATCTTATAGATAAAAGACAAAGTTAAAAAAAAAAAAAAAAAAAATGGAAGACAATAACACAAGCAGCAGTGCGAGCGGTGCGCCCATCAAACTGGAGGATCCATCGGTGACACTCACAATAAGGCTGATTATGCAAGGAAAGGTAAGTGAAAGATGATCTAAGAATTAAAAAAAATTATAATAATATCGAGAACAATGTAGTGAAAGTAACAAGAAAAAAATGCCCAATATTAATTCGAACGCTGCGGAAGCTTATGATTATCTCAAAAGAAGAACAAAGTAAATCAAAGTATTGATTAGAGTTTATTATATAGATTAAAGATTATTATTATTATATTGAGGTCAACTCAATGGCAATGGGACCCCATCATAGTTAGCGGTTAATGCTGAAAATTTAATAATATTTTAGAAGAAAGTTTGCTGCCAATACCAAAAATTGGCAGATTGTGTTAAATTCATTTTTAAACAGGATAGAGCATCATCACACACAGCCAAAACCAACCAAAAATTGGCTGCAATATAAACAAATGGAGTTTTTAGATTGACCATCAAATATTCCAGAAATAAGTCCAATAGAAAATAATGAAAATAAAGCTTAAAATTGGTTGCACACTGCAAAAAAAAACACATGTTGTTCGAATTAATAGTGGTTGGTTGGGGCTCGTACAGTACAAAACTGTTGACAGCATGAGATTTAATGACAGGACCCTCTGTTTCACGCTTGACTCGGGTTCTTAAGTTGTCCAGCAGCTGAGTTACTTGAGTTAGGATCCCTGGACATATGAACTGTATGGGGAATGTGTTGACAATGGCGTTGCCAAGCAATTTAGTTACCAATTCAATCGAACAAAGGCGACAACATTTTTTTTTTGGGAACTTCTTGAAGTCCGGGAAGGAGAGACAAGGTTCAATTTTCAAAATGGTATGGTACATACATATGTGTATGTGAGGGGCGGAGGAATCCACTTTAGATAAATGTTTACGCTGAAATGCGCTCCATTGAATTGAAGGGTTTTTAAATATTTATGGAATTTTTCGCGCAGAGCATGCAAAATCAATAAAATAAAAATAAAACGTTGTAGGGCAAAAAAAAAATGTTTATCAAAATTGCAAATACACACACACATGCACACATAAGTCAGGTAAAGCAAACAATAAAAAAAGAAGAAAAAGTATAAATTAATGGATGCATTTGCTATGCAAATTAAAATTAAATACGCTACACTTTATTGCAAATTGAGAGAGAGAGAGAAAGGGAGAGAGAATTTTACTGTTATTAAAAGAAATAAAATGCGAAGCAAGCCCATTAAATAATCATTACAGCTCACAAATATGGCTAATAAAAAAGAACACACACACACACTCACGCACACCCTGATAAATGTACATAAAAAATCAAAATGATGATGGACCCCCAAGTGGGATGGGGTGGAGAAAATGACATGTGCAGGCAGCAATTCTTGCATGAAAAAAACGGCCCCGTGGGCGCACGCTTTAACCAGCTGACCGACTGCACATGGTACATATATAGGAAAATATATACATAATTACCCGATATATGTATATGTACATAATGCGGCACACTCGTTTATCGTACATAATTAAACAATTCATACGCTTAACAAAATATTTGCTGAGTTTTAAAAAAGAAGGAGGCGCGGTAATTAAGAAATAACAGTCGTAAATTATAAACAGAGGAACGAACATGCGTGAAAACTTTAAAGTGGGTAGTTTATATCGCTTGCATATAACACATAGCTCTCGAGAATTAAAATATAAAAGTTATAAATAATAAACAGAACATGGCTTTTTATACGCGGTTAGTTAATACCTGTCACATATCAAATATAAAATAAAAATAATACGCAAAATATTAATTTACTTAATTAAATTGCAAGCTTAATAAAATATGAATTATAAATAAAAAACAAGTTAATTCGTTCAGTAATAAAGTCATAAGAATTATAAATTTATAACTTGCCAAATTTACAAAGCTTAAAAAAATTAACTTCAAATTTAAATATATCAACAGTTACTTCAGTTAATGCAGTCATATATTACCCATCCTATATAAATGATATCAATAATCCTAAGCTGCCAATTTGTGCATATTCATAAAGACAAATCCATGCGATAATCTCGTGTAAAGTAACCGACGCTAAAGCTAAAAGGCGCGTTAAAACTCTCTGAACAGCGGTTTATTTATTTAATAACCGTCAACAGTCATTAAAAACTATTATTCAAGCACATTAACTACAACAACAACAAAAACAGCAGCAGCTTAACAACAACAACAACCGCGACAAAAAACTGTCACGTAAATCCGCGCTGCGTTGGTGTCGATTTTGTCGGTTTTTTTTCGCTTTGCTTTTTTTTTGCCAGACGCTTTTTACCACTTGAACGAAATGTTGAGAAGTTGCTCGGGCAGCAGCAGCAGCAGAGTGAGAGAGAGGGAAGGGAGGGTGTGTAGTGAGGGGCTGGCAAGACTTGAGGAGGCGCGTGTTGAGCCGTCCAAAAGCTTTTTAGCCAAAGCTGTCATTTATCTCGGCATGCATTACGGCAAAGCCGCTTAGCGGGGCTGTGTGCGGCTTGTAAAAAGTATGACCAGATACTGATTGTACAAGAATATATAATATATATAGTATATTTAAAATACAATCTATAAAATTGCATAAATAATTTTTAAGCATTTAAATAAACGTATAAAACAGTTGAATTAATTACTAAAGTGTGACCATATGCGGATTGTACAAGAATATATAATATATATGGTAGATTTGGTAGATTATATACAACTGTATATGAAGTATGTTTATGAAAGATATTCTATAAAATTGCATAAATATTTTTTAAATATTTAAATAATCGGGTAAAACAGTGGAATAAATTATAAAAGTGTGAGCATATGGGGATTGTACAAGAATATATAATATATATAGTAGATTTGGTAGATTATATACAACTGTATATGAAGTATTATAAAATATCAGTATAGAGTTGCATAAAACAGTTGAATAAATTGTAAAAGTATGACCATATGTCGATTGTTCAAGAATATATATTACATATATAGTAGATTTGCTAAACTATATATAATTGTATATGTAGAGTGAGTGCACTGTGTGAAAGGCTGTGGCAGGTGCAACGGCAGATAAGGCGACAGTGCGACAAAGCAGGGCGCCAAATCAAAAAGGGGCGAAGAACAGAGACGTAGTGGTAGACAGGGCGGGGATGGGGGGGTTGATCTCTACATATTACATGATGTGTAGTTGAAAATTGGCAAAATGGCAAAAATATGTGCAGACAATTTATAACGAAAATAGCAACACAGACAGGCACAGACGACGACGAAGAAAGCAGCTATTGAGTGACTGAGAGAGAGAGGGATAGAGAGAGGGTGAGAGCGGGCAGGCTGATCCGCCTGAGGTTTGATCAACGCAACACCCCATGAATAATTGCGCACTCTTGTGGGCCAGGCTAAAATTAAGCACAAGCAGCAGGGTAAATTGTAAATGCATTCTTGCCTCTTCTTGCTGCTTGCTTATATTCAGCTCTTGCAGAGATTTTGTCGATTTTTATTTTATACTATATAGTATAGATATATATGCTTTATAGTACTACTATAGCACTACGTGGTGCTGCACAAGGATTCAGGCAATAAATTCTCGAAGACACTTTGAACAGAGCCGACTGCATTCGCTGCCTTTGTTGTTGTTGTTGTTGTTGGTCTTTTGATCGATAGTTATAGATTAGCGTGATTTATGAGACGCTGCCAGCAGCAGCAGCAGCAGCGGCAGCATCGCGTTGACAAAACACACACAGATACACACACACACACACAGCAGCACAGCGTGTATGTAAATACAATTTTAGCGCAATGCAAATCAAGTGGCAAATAGCAAAGCGGGTGAGGGGGGACAAGTCTGAAAAGGGAAAGGCGCAAAAAAAAAAGAAAAGAAAAAATAAATTTTCAATTGACATGAGTGTTGAGTGCAAGCGAGTGAGTGAGTGAGAGAGCGAGCGAGCGAGAGAGAGCGCGTTGAATGTTCACAAACAACATCCGTGTTGACTTGTTTAATTGAGCATGAAACGAAGGGATTTTCGAGCTAAGTTTATTTACGATATATATGTGTGTGTGGGTGACTACAAAATATGCTTATATGCCACATACGAGTTGAGGTAGGGCAGGCATGTACATATGTAGGTAGCACAGGGTAGTCTGAGTAATTGAAAAAAGTAAACTTGAGTAGAGCGCATTATTAATTTGCAATGATTCATTAAATTGAGTGAGTGTAACTGCTCAATTATTAAGCATACTCATGGATACCCCTGTCAAGCATTCGCTTACGATATTGTAATTGCATATTAAACAGTAATACGTGAATCACATGCAGATAACTCGTCTTATTATGTATTCTATGAGCTTCACATACATATCTCTGTAGGTTCTGATATATCTATTTCTTTTTTTCTAGAAAATATCTTTAGTTTTTTAAACTTATTAAGGTTTTGCCGTGATTTCTTCAATTTTGCATTGTAAGTTGATAAACTTTCTTTCTTTCACTACATTGCACATAAAAGATGCTTTACATATTTCTAGTTTATATAATTATAAAGTGTAGTATTTTGATAGTTTTCGTTTCTCCATGTGAAAATTCCAATTTAATTATTTATTAAATATTTTCATTTGAATAGAATTTTCAATAATTTATTTATTTATCATTTGTTTAAATTGAGGTCACATCTGCGGAGTTTGTTTTGCACATACTCTCAAGGTATCTCATCCATCATATTGCATACTATATATAATATATATATTGTATTATGCAAAACCCCCTGTGGGCCAACAAAACATTTTGGTTAGAGTGCATAAATAAATCAGTTAATTATAATTAGACAAACGTCTGTAAAATATTGCGCATTGAACACAAAATTCGCATTGGGATGCCGCATTCTGCTGCTCTATGCAATTTCACTAATTAAAAATGCATGATTCAAATACAACAACAACTAGTAGAAATATGTATGTATATATATATATACGATGTACATACCTCACTGTCTGACAATTGCAAAATACTCGACAATTCTGGGCGAGAGTGCAACCCACTTTTTGGGTCGATTTTCTATGCAATTTGCGGCTGACTGCCAAGAAGCAACAAAAACAACAAAATATCGAAAGAAAAAAATAACGAAATACACAAAAAGTACAGGCAGTTTTTTCTGTTTATACCCATACCATTTTCAATGGGCGAAAAAAAGGGTACACTAACTTTGTGCAAAAGTATGTAATACATGTAATACCTTCAACAGGCCTCATTTTGCACCGATCATAACTTTCTTAAAAATCGAACGATTTTCACGCGGAATCACATTTTGTTTTTGTTGCAACAACCTGAGTTATTCTACATTTAAAATATAGCAAAATGTATTTTTTGAAATTTTTCGATATTTTGGAAATTTAGGTAAGGGTCCCCCCTATGAATTTTAAACCAAATTTTTTTTTCTAAAATTTTAAATCGCGAGTTTTTCATTTTAATCGATTGCGGAGGTCAAAATTATTACTAAACAATTATTTAAATCGATTTAAAACGATACTTAATTTTGGCCCAAAATCATGTCGAAATGGTAAAAAAATTAGACATGTAACACCCTCAACAGGCCTGGTACCCTCATTTTGCACCGATCGTAACTTTCTTAAAAATCAGACGATTTTCACGCGGAATGGCATTTTGTTTATGTTTTAAGAACCTGAGTGATTCTACATATAAAAAATATCATAATAGATTTTGGGAATTGGGCGAAGAGTATCTTACTGTCAGGCGCTCTCGATTGTAGCCTTACCGACTTGTTTTTTTTTCAGTTTCTTATAATTTTCACATTGTCGCTTGACTGAGTTTTCCTTTTGTTGCTTTTGTCATAAATTAATTAACTGCATCACGACTTCGACATCGAACTACGGTTTTGACTCATTCCAGCGACGTCGCCTCGAGCTGTGACTTTCACACAAAACTACAAACAATTGCAGCAGAAAAACTGAAAAAACATAAAAAACAAAAGCGCAAGAAAAACATTATAAATAATAAGACGACCAAGTTAATTAGCGATGCAAACGGTCTGCACAACTTGCGGCCTTGACATGCAACCCAACGCGACGTATCCGCCCCTTCTCTCATCCCATACCGAGCCAATCTTCCATGGGGGGTCCCATAAATCCAACTATTGTTTCTCATTTTACTAGAGTTTTCAATTGCTATTTACGAATCGCTTTGTTCGAATCTGACAATGATCTATCGAATTGAACTGCAGACCCAAATGACTCAACGAGTTATTCTTTCAAACTGTTCTTTGATTTCTTTGAAAAAGATAAGAAAAAAACGGATGGCAAGCGTACTTTTAAAGATAGTAGATTTATTTTTGCCATATACAATATTTATTATCATCTAAATGAGTAGTGTAAATTTGTTTCAGATTGGTTAATAAATATAAAAGTTATTTAGGAAATAGTGAGTAAGAAATCATTAAAAATGTCTTTAATTTGTTTATAATAAATATATCTTATGATAGATAAGATGGAAAACTAAAAATTTAAAGTGTATACGTTTGTTTTGGTGACATACCTTGAGAGAGTACCAGTTCTTGAGAGAGAGAGATCTAACTGTGCTTGAGACCGCACAAATTGTCTTGAAAATGATTTGGCAAGAGAACTAACAACTTTGTTTGTGTTGTTCACCCTTCCAGCGACAATTTCAACGCCTAATTATCAGCACATTATATGGCAGCTTAACCGGTAGACAGACAGACATATGGACAGACAGAGAGACCTCTTACAGAACTTACAAAACTTGGAACAGATTGTCTAATACGATTCTCAAGCGAGCGCAACATTTTGATAGCCCATTTATCACCAGACACACACGCTCGTAAAGCATGTGGCTGCACAACAAAGAAGAAACACAAGCAGAAGAAGAAGAAGAAGAGCAGTACGAAGCTGTAGGTGAAACAGGGCGGATGAGGCGGAGGGGGGAGGAGAGCAAAACGCATTAAGTAGTGAAAAGAATGGACGGTGCTAATTGTGCCGCAACAAAAGAAACAACAAAAAAAATACTGAACCGAGAGAGACCCGCGTAATTTTGATGTTAGTAGAGCAGCGGCAAGAAGAAGCAGCAGACAGACAGAGGGACAGACGAGCAGACAGACAGACAGACAAGCAGACAAGCGGAGGCAGCTTAGCAAAGACAACAACCCAGAAAAAGACTCAGAGCAACAACAAGAACTACGGATTGTCATGCTGAGCGTGCAATTTTCTGCTGCTGCTGCTGCGTTGGTGGAAACTTTGTTTTGTTTTTCTTTTTGGGGCTCAGTATATTTTTTGGTGTTAATGCGGCATACAAAAAAGAAGAAAAAAAACAGTGGAAAAAAATAACAACGCAAATAAATGCAATGCACGCCAACAACAACAACAACAACAACAACATAAAAGCTAAAAGAAGCTGGAAAAAAAAACGGAGGAAAAAAAAGAATTGCCAAACCGTGAGAACCATTTATGGAAGTCGCAAGAAAAATTGCAAAGAAAAACGTTGCCAGCCAAATGTTGGAAAATTCAATGTGACAACTGGAGGGATGAGGAGAGCCAGAGGGAGGGAGCAGAGGCAACAGAGCTGGGGGCAACATGTGTGTGCCGCTTGTTGCATGAAATGCTGCTGCTGCTGCTGTTGCACACATGTGTGCACAATGCGTTGGTCCTCTTGTCCTCACCTGCCATAGGCACCCCAATCCTCCTGGCCCCATCCGCCCCCTTCCGTGCCCTTTTAATAAATCATACTGTGCATTTGTCGCGTTACATTTTGTTTCTGTTCTCAGCTGCTGCTGCCGCGCACATTGCTCCTGGCACACGAGAAATGAAAACAGAAAAGTGCAAACTGTACAATTAAATAATTTACAATTTGCCAGGGCCAAACAACGGCAATTACAATTTTGCACAAGTCACAGCAAGTGGCATTTTTAATTTGATTAAAGAAACAAGCGACATGCTGCTGCAACTGGGGCGCGTCCCCCTCTCTCACTCTCTGTCTCTTGGCCCTGTTTAATTGGCTAAAAAAAACTTGGCAAATTCCCTTCTTCCAGTGTCAAGTTAAACTTGTCTAGGGAGTAATTGAAGAGAACTGTCTTAGTTTATTTATTTATTTTATTTAACGTCAACTAAGAGCAGTCGACTCAAAGATTAAAAAAAGAAAAGGAAATTACAAATATAAATTTAAATTAAAAAGAAAAGTATAATTTAAATTAAAAGTAAAGATATTAACATTATTTTTTTTTTAAATTTATAATTAATTAAATTATTAGTTTTATATATTACAATTTTTTTTTTTGATCATTTTATTATTTAATCATTTAATCTGGGAGTAAAAACATTTATTGCAAATGATTGGGGAAACCCAGAAAACCCAATCAGATTAGAAATCGTATAAGTCTGAAAGTTGGATAAGTTTTATTAACTATTCCAAGCCATATATCAGTAGAAAACTTTAAAAAAAACTACACTATATGATATCATAATAACAAAAGTAGTACAGATAGTTTTCGTCTACTTTATAGACACTCTAATAAATTAATTTTAACTTTAGTTAAGCCACACTCTGTGTGGTATTTACAAATTTACATTCCATCTACAAACTTATCTAAACCGAAATCAAATGAAAACTCTCCGGCATTGTTCAATTTTCGAAATGGAATGCCAACCCTATTCACTGTGCGATATCTGCTCTAAATCGATTATCATCATAGATTTTTGGCATACGGTAACCCCAATTTGTTTACCTAAGCATTGCTGCCGGACAGAACGAGTGAGAGAGAGATAGACCGATAGAGAGGGAGAGAGACCCCATACGGCGTTCATATTGTTGTATGCCGGAGACCACAGAAATGTTGGCATTCTTCCGCTTTTACGGTAACATGTCCACTTCTATCATGCATATTTTACAAACACACACACACACACACACATGTGCACAACAAAACCGGCAAATGACATGCAAAATTTTGAATTCACAACCGCAAAAGTGAATTTTTGCATACAAATCGATGCCGATGCCCTGACTCGCTGTGAATGTTGCAAAGTTGCAAGTGCAACATTTTAGCATTTAATTGTTGTACATGTAAAATAGCCAAGGAGTCTGTGGGATTGCGGGGGGGGGGGGGCAGTAGAAGTCGGAGAGATTTGCCTGCAATCAAGTGAAAGTGTGCAAAAGTTCGAGTGTGTCTATTGTGGTCTATATAGGAATATGCCATGTCTTTAGCTTATCGCTTGACCTCCAGATTTATGCAAATTGCACAAGATTCTAAACCGCAAGAGCAGGAAGGAAGAGTGAAAGAGAGAGAGAGAGGAGCACTTTGTCCACATTATTAATGATGATGAGCGTCCGACGCTAATGAGCCGCACATCAGACTTAATAGGCAGCAGCGGTCTAGGCCTATAGAGAGAGAGAGAGATATATAGTATATGGTATGCGGCTAGTCGCAATAAATTATTGAAAGCCGTCAAAATTTGTCTTTGAGTGCAGACAGGCAGAAGAGGGAGACAGACCCCGAGACACACGCAATCGCAATAATCATGCCAATAATTATGGCAATTCCCTCTGACATTTGTGTCTCATAAATATTTCGAGCATTTAGCCTCGCACACACACAGTTCTTATAGGCATAAATATTGTAAAAGACTTGGCTAAAAGTGCAGCAGCCAGAAAACGGCTAAGACAAGCCAAAGGCACGTACCATACGCAAGAGCAAGACGAGAGGGAGGGAGAAACAGAAAAACTACTATACTATATCATATCATACTTATATTGTTTTGCCAAAAATTGCTGCATTCTGTGACACACTGGCAAAATGCCCAAAATAAGCATGTCTGTGTGTGTGTGTGTATCTGTGTGTGTGTCGAATGAGCATTTTAGAAATTGAGACAGACAGAGACAGTGAGTAAAGTGCACTTTGTGAAGGTTACAAGAGATTTATGCACTAAGTGCATAGGAATGCGAAAATGCGTTTCAATTATAAACAAAGAATTTTTTCAAAACAAATACTGTGATTTTAGTATATTTTTTAATCTTTTAGCAGTATCTTACTGTACTTTGATAGTCCCCTGTTTCCATTTGATTAACAAAAATAAAAAAAAGCTAAATAATCATTAAAAGCTTGACTTTTATGTGGCAAAAGCTGCGAGAGAAAATCAACAGATAAACTGTTATTGTTACAATAATAATAATAATAATAACTCATGGCTTAATTATGTTTTCAATCATGAACGACATTGTGACAAGTAAATAAACAATGAAATATGCATAGTTTCTTCTACATCGAAACTTTAATACACTGGTATCGTACGAGTAAAAGATTATATAGTATATACGCATTATTAATTAAATTAATAAATTTAAAACGCTTTGGTAATTATATTATATTCAGCGATACGATCTGAAGTGCATAGAGCTTTTGCTACATTCGATTTTGGCTTATATTATTCGATTGTATGATATTCTTTAATGATATTGCATTAACAAAAATGATTTAAAGATATTTTTAAACTCTGAAAGTCACTTCTCTGTGCTCTCGTTATATTCGCATATCAATTTATTGGATTATCGTAGATTATTACGTGTCATGTGGAATTGTATGAAATTATTTTAATTTGGCTCTTCTCCAGCGAACCTTGTGCCAGGTCGACCATGAAAAGAACCACCGAGTGTGGGGCAACTATCGAGCGATTTTTTGACTCTTCTTGCTCATTTATGCATAACAAAAATTTATTGAGATTTATTTAATCAAAAATTTGTCGCAAATTGCTGCAGTTTTAATTAATGCAGCAGCATCATCATTCACAGCAGCAACATCGAAAAATGAAACCAAAACATTTTACTGCATAAAAAAAATAAAAAACTTTAGCAAAACTGAAATTTCATCACGTTCTCATAGATAAACTAGTGTTTTGTGCCCATCCATCTATCCCCTTCGTGCGTCCCTGATGCTGCTGTGTAATTAATATGATTTATTTCAATATATTTGTACATTGATCGCCACGCAAAACTTGTTCAAGTTTCAATAAGTGGCAAAATGCTTTTAATACTCTTTTTCCAGGGCATCCAATTAGAGTTGGGCGAGTGTGTGATATATACGATATATACATATGTATGGTGTATACACGCCTGCGGCTATGCAGATATTTACAATCAATTAAAACGCGTTGCCCGCAAATTTCATTACGCCCGACATTTTCAGCGTGTGGCCGAAGCCCGGAAGACTGACAGAGAGAGAGAGAGAGAGAGGGGAGACTGGGGACGGGGATGGGGTTGAGTTGGGTATCGAGTAGTACCGAGTTCCCCTTCTGCTAGTGTGAATCTCTTTCACTGGCACTTAAATATGCAAAAGTAGTTACACACAGACAGATACACACACTCACACAGACATATCCACTTACTCATGGTATAATATCACTTAATATTTAATCGAATTTGCACATGGACGCAGACATTGGGAGTATGGGAATGGGAAAAATGTATGGAAATTAAATTAGGGAATAAACTCAGCTAGAAAATGCAGTGCTTGAAAAGATCTATTTGGAAAAATACTTTATTTAAACATAAGTAATGTATATAGATAATATCTATTTAAAATTATGTTCTTTTATGCTAATGCTCTTGTCAACTCTATTTCTTTACAGGAAGTTGGTAGTATTATTGGTAAAAAAGGTGAAATTGTCAACAGATTTCGCGAAGAGGTAAGTTTTGAATAACTTAAATATTCCACATAAAAACGATTCTAAAATCGTTACTTTCTTCATACAGTCTGGTGCCAAAATCAACATTTCGGATGGTTCATGCCCTGAACGCATTGTAACGGTATCTGGAACAACAAACGCAATCTTCTCGGCATTTACGCTAATTACAAAGAAATTCGAAGAGGTATGTGTGCGCTAGATTGAATCGGATTTACGAATCAAAAAAACGCAAAAGAGAGTAAAACTTGCATAATGCAATGAAAACTTGGAGAGTAAAAAAAAGACTGTACTGTAGCATCATCCAACGTGTGTACAGAGTACAGAGAAAGTTTTCGTTCCAGAATGTTGTATTGCTCTCTAATGTGTTTCTTTTTTCTGTTTTTTATGTTTTTCAACTCTCTCGCTTCACATTACTAACTTGAAACCCGTTTCAGTGGTGCTCGCAGTTCAATGATGTTGGCAAAGTTGGTAAAACTCAAATACCCATTCGATTGATTGTGCCCGCCAGTCAATGTGGATCGTTAATTGGTATGTGTGTAATCGAATAACCAGATGTATGAAATTTAATGTATTTTGTATATATATTTCTCTATCGATTTCGATATCGAATAGGCAAGAGTGGCTCAAAGATAAAGGAAATACGCCAAACCACAGGCTGCTCCATACAGGTGGCCAGCGAAATGTTGCCAAACTCGACGGAGCGTGCGGTTACCTTGAGTGGCAGTGCCGAGCAGATAACCCAATGCATCTATCAGATCTGTCTTGTCATGTTGGAGGTGAAAACACATACTTGCAGATTTCTTTCACTGATAGAAAACTAATATACCTCTCTCTCTCTTTTTCTTTTTTATAGTCCCCGCCACGCGGTGCTACCATACCATATCGACCAAAGCCGCAAGTAACTGGCCCAGTTATCTTGGCCAATGGACAGGCCTTTACCATACAGGGCAATTATGCGGTGCCCACACAAGAGGTATGTCTACAGCGCATACCAAAAGCAAATGCGCGTAGCCTGTAAGAGAGCAGTATCTGGTTGCAAGATCGAATATAACGCCGCCGCATTCTATAGCTAGTTACTGCCGAAATTATCTCTGAATATGTATTAAATCTCTTTTTATAATTTAACAATCCCATCGATAACCCAATCATATTTCCTATTATTTTGTTTTACATTCACCATTTCGAAAGCTAATGTACCATTATTATTGTACCCTTCTTTAGTTTAACTTTATCGCGTCTCAATTTCTTATAACTTTATTGATAATACAACTTCTTGAGTTCTATGTCTTTCTCTCTCTCTATCTCTTTTCTATCTGTGTATAAAGAAACAGCGCAACAGTTTTTAGTTTGTGTATCCATTTTAATAATTATCTCCACTTATCGTGCTCGTTTAGAAATTCCTGTTATGATTTGCACCTCTCTCTCTTTCTCTATCGCTCATTCTATCTTTATATCTATCTTCTCTATATCTTTGTTATCCACAACCTTTCATTGAGCAACCTTTGATGGCTCTAGAGCTGTTCCGAGTTGTACCGACCCAGTTTTGAAATGTCCCCTAAAGAGGGTGCCTCGGTTGGGTACAGTTCTGCGCTGTACCCAACTGGCTGTACCCATTGTCCAGTTAAATACCCTGTTGTACACCGTTTCTTTGCGCTCTTATATATCTTCTTGTACCGTTGAACCCAGTATCACCATAAGAACCAGTTCTTCATTTTTTCAAATGTCCAAAGGTGGCCCCCCCTTTACAAAACAATTAACTAATGTTGATCATTTACAGCAGCAACTAAACTTGATTGATTGATAAATATTTTACAATATTCTTAAACAAATATTTTTACATATTTTTTGTGTTCTTTTTTAGTTACTTTCGCACTCTCTTCTCTCAGGTTCAAAAAGAGCTGAGAGTGTGTGCTGTTCTCTCGCTTCAAGTCGAAGTATCATCGTATACCATCTCTCTCGTATATGTGTGTGTTTAAGGGGGCGGCCGTACTGTTTGGGCACCTTTTATTTGATATAATCGGTTGCAGATCGGGCGGCGTTATCGAGTAACCGAGTGAGTTTGTGCAGGGTGCTTCACACTGTCTTCTCTCTCATCTCAGTCTGTTCTCTAATACTACGATACGTAACGAGGGCTCGCGTGCAGCGTGTGCTGGAGAAGTATGTTCAAACTACACTAGCTCTATATAATATAATCCAATAATAATATAATATATATATACCTCATGAACAACAACAAAAGAAAACACACAACAACAAGAAACAAACCAAGAACCAATTTAAACTCCTTTTGAGTGGCAAAAAGTAAAAGAAAAACAAAACTAATTACTTTAAAAATTGATAAAAACAAACCTTCAACTTTATCTCTATCTATCCTGCGTTTCTTATTTTAATTATTTTTTTTTTTTAATTTATTCTCTTAATTTTGTGTAGTATATACTTACAACAAATATATTATATTCACATTCTTAAGTTCTTTTTTGCCAAACAACAACGAAACCATAACAAAGCAACAGAGATAATCTGATTATTTAGATGAGTAACATATACGTATATTACCACAACCATTTGCCATAAACAACAACAACAACTACAGCAACAACAACAACAACTGCAACAAAATCTATAATTGCAACAAAAAAAAAAAAACAACATACTATTCAAATATCGTCCTGCCCGAGCCCTCTCATCATTCTCAACTCTCTCCGTAAATCTTGCCAAATAAATGTGTCTATACTCAACTCTCAAAATCAATCCCAGCTCAAAATTCAATTTTGTGCTCTGTATGTACAACAACATCAACAACAACAACAGCAGCAGTAGCAGCAGCAGCAGCAGCAGCAGAAACAAAAACAACAACTTTATATCTAGCCCCCTCTTTATAAGCCCTTTCGCCTGCCATTTGCCCCAAACAATGAAAGTTTTCAAACTAAACAAAAAAGTTTTGTTGTCACATCAAATTCAATTAATGCCCGCAAACAAAAACAATAATTCAAAATAGTTGTACCATCTCTCTCAACAACAACAACTCGCTCTGTCTGTCCTTCTCTCTCACACTCTCGTTCTCTCTCTTTCCTACGTCCTTGGTTTATTGTCGGTGATGGTTTTTTAGTACAATAAGCAGCAGCGTGTAGTGTGTATTGATTAAACCCCGATCAGCACGAGTTGTCAACTGAGTGACTTGTTATAATTTTAGGTACAATTTCAAGTACAATTGTACCCAAATGAGAATGTCCGTGTTAGTCTAAAATTGTACACCATTTGACAACTCTCTGTGGCTTGCGCTCATGTGTTGACCTCGTTTAGATTACTTTTCCTCGGTTTGAGTTGTTCCCCCATCCAAAGTGCCCTTGAAACAGAAACCGTACCCATTATATGCTGTCTACCTTTGCTACCAGTTCGCTCTCTCTCTCTCTCTCTCTCTTAGTTGTGATTATCATTTATGTATGAGAATAAAAAGAATCCATGCCCTCGACTATCATTTATCAAGCTCTCCACTGCACACTATATTATATTCCTCTATCCATCTCGAATCCTTAAAGTCCCCAAAAACAAAAGAGATCTCTCAATGCAAGCTTTGCTCAATAAAACAGCGATATATTTCTTTTAAGCTTTCAATAATGATAAAAACAAAATTATTATAGCTGAGAAAACTTCATTTTGTTAAATCAATTTTTGTTCTTCTACTTTTTTCTTCTTTGGCAATTTAAAAAAAAAATAATCGAAATGCCCCACGTACACACGAAAAAACCATTATACGAAAACAAAAACCAAACAACTTGAACAAAATACAAACAAAAAACGAAAAAAAAAAAAAAAAAAAAAACACGAACCACTAGACCTGTCCAGTATTTCCACTTGCTTTGGCTACCGGTGGTCTACATGCTGGTATTTCAGGCTTAGCGGATCCTTTGTTAAAGGGGGCACATTTACCAGGAGCGGTACCAGCACACCACCATCACCTACAGCAAATGCCCGATGTGAGTTTTGATTGATCCGAAAAGTAAAACGAAAATCGAAACCCTGCCCATTCCCCTGCAACTTCCTGCCAACTTCCCCCCTTGCCATAGAAACATGTGCAACAACAACAACAACAACACTCTCTCCCAAAACTATATATAGAAAACAGAGTCGAGTCTGAAAGCCGAGACAGCATTTGTACCAACTCACCCCGCCCTCCCCCACAGATTTTGGCATGTGCTGCTGTAACTAAAAATGTTGTACCCAGTATAGAATAGTTGCGCTGTACCAAACTCCTCCTGCCTGACCAACAAACACAGAACCCGCCCCCCTCTAGCCCCCTCTAGTTTAACATTGTGCATTGCTGTTTGTTGTTACTCGTATCGCATATAGTCAACCTCCCCCGACCCCCTTATACCATATGTACTATGTATGTAGAGTTGCCTACCTGTTCATCTCTCTCTCTCACTCTCTGTGTGTTTTGTAGTTTTGCGTTCTTGTAGTTACCTTTACTACCTCTGAAATTTCTTTTATGATCCCCAACGTTGCAACTGTGGTCAGGTCACATTTCAATAACATTAACGCTCTGTGTCCCCCTGTGCCCTGTACCCTGTACCCAACCTGTGCCACCCTATAGTTTTCCCCAAGCAACTGCTGGACCACAAAGTTGTTGATATCCTTCTCTCTCGCTCTCTGTCTGTGTGTGTGTATGTGTTTTCCTTGTTTTCTTACCCAGTTTTTATTTTAGTTTAGTTGGGGGACACTATAAAAAAAAATCCCGCTACTCCGG
The DNA here is from genome assembly GCA_018904105.1 of Zaprionus tsacasi. Taxonomy (NCBI): domain Eukaryota; kingdom Metazoa; phylum Arthropoda; class Insecta; order Diptera; family Drosophilidae; genus Zaprionus; species Zaprionus tsacasi. Next base: position 69,318 of record JAEIFR010000610.1, on the reverse strand, counting down.
GGACTCTAAGAACCCATCAAATGCATTTTTATGTCGCAAGCTGCAGTATGTTTTTGTTTTTTCCCCTTTTTTTTGCTGTACCCAAGATATGTTTATTTAATATGCCAAACGAGACCTTCTATGACGAGTTTTGTGACCCCGAAAAAAAAAAAAAACAAATCCCACAACTGCCACGTACTATCCCACTCACCCGTCCCCCCTGAAGCCCCCTGTTATTGAGTTGCAAGTTCATTTCCATTTGTGGCAACAGAAGAAGAAGCATATTCCATAGCATACCATACCATGTATCTCCATATACGAAGCGTAGCGCATGTTTCATTTGTTTATGCATTAGATAAATATTCGATTTCAAGTTTTCAGAAAAAAAACACACACACACACACAAATACATAAAATATGTGTCGTATCGAGAGACTAACTCCACCCCCAACATAGTCACATTCATTTCAATATTCTATGATTTTTTGCCAGATTTATAAAGCCCCAACCTCCCCCTTATATATATTTTTAGTCCTTTTATATGGTGTGCATGTGTGTGTGTGTGTGTGTGTGTCTTGTATTTTATGCATGCAACATTCATGCGAAACTTATTTGCAAATGTTGCATTCGATTTGATTAATTTATAAAGCGCGTGCACACGCGTTTGCAATGATTTTCTAGTGATATCTCCCCCCTTACTCTCTCTCTCTGTCCTATATATGTACATATATCTTGTCTATCGCATCATAGAGACTGAATATGTATATATGTGTGTGAGTGTGTGCTGTGTGTGTAATTTGCTGTAGGTGCTATGGGGTGCAAAACTTTCAATTGCAATGAAAATGTAAAAAGTCTTGAAAAAAGAAAAAAATAAAGATCGACAGAAATTTACATGAAAGCTGCGTGTTAAATTTCATGCAAAATGACAAAATAATTACACTGAAAATAATAAAAAAGAAAGCATAGAGAAGTTTAATCGGATAGTCGAAAATAATGATTCAACAGTTTAAACATATTTTTATCAGAACACAAGAAATAAGTAAGAGAATAAAAATTTGTAAATTTGTACAAAATATCTTTTTTGTTTTAAATTTTTGTAGTATAATGAAATAATTTTCTTATCTTTAAAATCCTTTTAAATTGAATATTCCATTGGAGTTTACATTGACAATTGCCCCTTTTAAAGATTCAACCTAAACGAGTTATGAACCCATTTAATTTCATACTCAATGCATCTACTAGCTGTGTAAATTGTAAAATACCATTCGAAGATATATATGCATAGTTTATACTATAGTCTGTAGTAGTCCTTTGAAACTAGACTCGTAAATCAACAGTATAATTGCCCAAATACACACAAAAACAGTAGGGCAACAAATGCCATAGAATACTTTCATGCCCAGCCATAAAACAACTTCACACACACACAGACACAAATAAAAATACAAATACACACACACAAACACACAGAGACATTTTACAACTCTCTCTCTACCCTGTACAAAATAATGTGAATAATGTTTGTCTGTTAAGTAAACGAAAATTGAATTTTATTTAAGCTTTGCTTTTTGCATTTCCTTTTGTATTTTGTATATTATACCATTTAATATATACTATAATTAAAGCTTTGTGTTTCGTTGTTATTCGATTTATCCCTTTTGAAATTTATTTCCTTTTTGTTAAAACGGTTTGTTGAAAGCTGTACGCGCGTTGTGTTGTGATACCACCAAAGAAACCCATCCGAAACTGAATAAATACCATGTACCATTTCAAATATGTACAAATTCCCAAGAAACTAAACTGACTAAAATGTGCCTATATCTCTCGCTATATCTCTATCCGTCTCAAGAACATAATCATAATAATAACAATAATAATATCTCTGATATGAAATCATTTGAGAGCGTTTGGTTAATTTGAAATTTGTGTGTGTGTCTCAGCAGGTTGCCAAGAATCCATTGGCCGGTCTGGCTGCTCTGGGCCTGGCCGGCATGACGCCAGCCAGCACCGGCGGTATAAATCACACAGGTGAGTCTCAAAATCCTTTGCCAATGAATTTTTAACTAGTGTATGCTTAGATTCGGTAGTCTGTTCTTCTCCAGCTCTGGCTGCCCTGGCCGGCTCGCAGTTGCGTACGGCCAATGCGAATCGGGCACAGCAGCAGCAGCATGAGATGACCGTCTCGAATGATTTGATCGGTTGCATTATCGGCAAGGGCGGTACCAAAATCGCTGAAATACGTCAGATCTCCGGCGCCATGATACGCATCTCGAATTGTGAGGAACGTGAGGGTGGAAATACTGATCGCACCATAACCATAAGCGGTAATCCGGATTCGGTTGCATTGGCTCAATACTTAATCAACATGAGGTGAGTACTCGCTTCTCCGAGAAGAGAGAGATTATAATATGAGTAATCATTTTGCTATGTGTATTTCTTGTAAATCATCAGTCTGTATATATGTTTGTATGTCTTGTCTGTCTCTGTGGGTGTGTGTGTGTGTGTGTGATGTCTTAACAAATTTTGTCGAATTGATTTGCAAATTGACAAAGTAAGAAAAACAAAAGTAAATATACAAGGTCTAAGGAGGTCGTCGTCGGTCGTATCGGTCGTCTCTCGGTCTCTGCTCTCAGTAAAATAACATTTGATATATACCATATATATATTAATATATATAGAACAACGTAGAGTCTGTGGCAGCGCGTTCAAAGATAAGAAAGCATAAAAAACTTGTTAACTTTATATGCCTAAGCTCAAACTCTACATACTCTCTAGTCTATAAGAAGTCGTAAGCCCGCATTCAGCACCTAACTCAGCTATTTTCATTGCAATGTAGTTCCGAAACTCAACTCAAAACTCTGTAACTCTGCACTATTTCATGCATAGATAAAACTCAAACAAAAAAACTTAAAAAACTCTCAGCACTCTTAATTTAATTTAAAACCATTAATTCTAAAAATATCTATATACATATATAAATATATGAATAAATATATAAACCTAGCATCTAGATATACCTTTGTATATACTACATAAAGTCTCAGGCTCAGCTCGGCAGGCATTTTCGAGGAGGATGAGGAGGCGGAGGAGGAGGAGCAGGAAAAAAAAGGACAGCACCAACTAAAACAACGTCGCACTCTATCGCACACACAAAGCAAATAAACGCAACTGGAACTAAACTAAAAAAAAAAAAAAAAAAAAAAAAAAAAAAAACAATTGGTACTTAAAAAAAAAGAAAAAAAAATAGAACAAGGACAAAAAGAAACTGCAGTTCAACCCATCAACCTAAAAACTAAATCAACATAAATAAAAAATACTATGCTCCTCTCTCCCCCAACCCGCAACAAACTAAACTTAACCAAAAATCCCTCCATCAAAAAAAAAACTTTCAACTTTTTCGGTCAAGTCCAACAAAAAACAAGTTTTCTATTCCTACCATCCAAATAAAAAAAATTTGAACGCCGCTCCCACCAACAACAACAAACCAACCATAGCGCCAAAAGTTCTCCACAGAGAACTTTGCTATATATCCGTTTACTCCGTACCGTTCCTCCACACAAAAACCTCCTTAACCTTTTTGCATAACAAAACACTAAAAAATAAAAAAAAAAAAAAATTAAAAAAAAATGAAATGACCAACTCAATTCCACAAAATCACAAAACCAAAAAGAAAAATTGTTTTCAAAAATTACCTAAAAAACAATATCCCATATGTTCCTTTCTCTTTCTTTCTGTCTCTATCTATCTCTCTGTGTACCTCATCCACAGCGTTGAACTGCAGAAGGCCAATCTACAGGATCAGGCTGCACAGAACGGCACTGCGGCCATTACGGCAGCTGCTGCCGCAGGTGCTGCCGGCGCAGTAGCAGCAGCAGGAGGAGCCGGTGTTGCCGCTACTCCGGCAGCAACTGCTGCTGCTGCTGCTGCTGCTGGGTGGCGGTGTTAATGGCAACAGCTGCTTGACCGTCGCGTTAACTGGCAACGGAAGCAGCAACAATGGATCCACTAACAGCAACGGCAGCAGCAGTGCCTCCAATTATGCCACCAATGGCACACAGAGCAACAACAACAGCAGCAGCAACAACGGCAACGCTACCAACAACAACAGCAGCAACAATGGCAGCAACAACAACAACAACAGCAACAACTCGTCAACTTTGGGCATCAATCCAACAGCCGCTGCCGCTCTAGGTGGCAGCCCATTGGCATCGGCCCTGCAATTGCTAACCAAGCCGGGTGCCCTCACTGCACTCTCGAATCTAAGTGCTCTTGATCTGCTTAGCCTAACAACGCTGGGTCCCAATGGCACCAATGCGTCTGGCGGACCGCCAGTGCAGACCACAGGCGTAAATCGTGCCAAAGGTCACTATGCCACCTCTCGCTTCAGGCAGCATCAGACCGAGGCGGGTAGCGACTCGGAGAAGGCGCGCAACAAGTTTAATCCCTACTAGGGGTAGGCCAAATAATACCAGCACTTTAGCAGCTCCCCCCAATAGGCAACTAACATAGTAATACCATCTATTGGCAGCCCATACACTATAAGAAAAAGGAAAATCATTTGAGCATAGTCGAGTTATTATTAGTATCTTCTTCTAGAGTTTGCAGTAAGTTTGCGACTGTGTTTTAGAGTCTTAGGATTCTTGAAGAATTTTAGCTCTAGAAAAACGCAAAAAGAAATTTGAAAAGTAAGTTCATTGAAAAGTTTGTGAAAGTATTGGATGGTTGAAGACAATTTTTTATGAATTAGTTGAGAGAGCGCAACAGTATGATCATAGTTTATAGTTTATAGTTAATACTACTCTAGTTGACAGGTAATTTTGCTTATGTTATAGGTTCGCAATATTTATCGGAAAAAGAAAATGCAAAATTAATGAAGAGACTGCCAAATATATTAGTCGGCAGCTAACATACGTATACATAATTGGGGTTTTCAAAGCACTTGAACAATATTGTTTATCGAATATAGAAAAACACAAAGAAAGCAAAATTTGGAACTAGCCCAAATAATCTAATCAAACTTTGACCAAGTAAAACGCAGCGTAAGGACCCTTAGTAGAAACTCCTTGTAGGTGTTAATACAAATCATAGATGTTTGCCCTTCTCCCTCTTTTTTATATAGTTACAAACAAATAATATATCGTACATTATAGAATTTGCCAAATTTTAGCGCATCATTAGAGCGAGGAAAACAAAGAAAGAAAGAAAAAAAAAAGGAAATTTGTGAATCGCTTAATATTGTATATCGAATATCGATAACAGGTAGCTTAGAAATATAAATAACACATTATATAGGAATTTCCCTAGCGCCCTCTCCCTCACACATTCACTGTAACATATATTATGTCATTTAATCCTCTCCAATATCGATTCTAAGTAACTATTCATATATATTTCTCTACTAACTAGCTATTAAGCACTAAATGTATTTTAAATATAAAGCCCTATTTCTCCCCTCAGTCGAGTAAAGAACTTCTCAAAGAAGTTATACGAAATTCTTACAAAAAAAAAAATACTAAAAGCAACTACTGAAAAAAATTCCAATGCATTGTGCTCAAAAAGAATTTGGCACAGCGACTTTTATGGACCAATTCGCTCTAATTGACGCAATCCACGCAATCGAGCGTACAAAAAAAAATTTTTGAACAGAGAATACTACAAGTTATAACGCATAGATGCATACGGAAAGCATCAAGAGGAAGAGAGAGAGAAAACATATTGTATACAACATGTAAATGTTGTAAAAAGTTTTAAGCAAAAATATGATGAACATGAAAAGTTATTATGTATTAGACTTGAAGTCTTTGAATTGTTTTGTACTAAATCATATGATTCGATTAGGTTTATTCATATATATATTCATTTTCTTATTTCTAAATTATTGTATTGTATTTATTATACATTATATACGATTGTAAATTTGTTATTATTATTTTTATTGATTGTGTAACCACGTAAAGCAAAAAACAAAAAAAAATAAATACGAAACCAAACGATTTTTGAATTGGTGAAAACGATTGTTGAAATAAAGAAAAGTATTCGGAATATGAAATTGAAATTTCTCTCCTCTTTACACTAGGACTAAGAATATTATTATTTACTAAGATAATTATTGAAACACAAACACACATAAACCAAACAAACACAAATTGTAATACATTTCTTAATGCTGAGAGCGGGCTTACGATTTTATAACCAAAACAAGCGTACATATATATACTTAAACATACATATACATATACTTACAATGCATACTCTCTCGTATATACAAAAGTAGTTTGAGCAAAGCCAAGCGCTAGAAATTCTTCTATTGATTGTACTAATAATATGCATATACCTTAAATGAATAGAAGACACACACAGTGAAATACACCTTAACTAAACGTAACTAAAATGGTATCGAATCGCTTTTTCCTTAGTCGCGATGCGATTCTTAGCTACGACTTCAAGCAGAAATCTACCATGAAACAACTACAAGCAAACCCCTATTTATATATGCAATGATATGAAAAGAATTATATGAAAAATGCGTTTGTAATAAAGTGAAGAAATACTACAAAAAAATGTTCAATATATTTGACTCGAATCAACTGGTACACTTTATTTGTACGCCAGTTAATCCTATAAACATGGGTGAGATTTTCTCTTTTGAATATCCTTGAAAAATTTATATATTTGAACTCATTGAAGTCTAGACGAAATACCTAATTGAATAACTTGTAAATTTAATTTACTATATATCTTAGATTTTATATATTTCATTGAGAAACTCTTTTTAATTTTATTGGCCATTCTAATTTTCAGAATATCAATGGAGACCGCTGGACTGCCGATACCTGGATACCATTATATCGCACCCAGTGCAATTGTTAAGACACCCATTCACTAAGTGCAACGCAACCGCAACAACAACAAAACATTAAAACAAACAACAAAAACAAATCGAATGCAGCGAGGGACTGGAGCCAACTGACAGCAGCTGAGGCAGAGGCAGCAGCGGTGACGATGAGGTCGACGGCAGCGACGGAGAACCAAACGTCAAATGTTAAAATATAAGCAATAAGAGTAAAATGCAAAAGAAAGATATTGATAAAATGCAGAAACAAATTCATATGACAATGTCATATAACATGAAAGAGAAAAGAGCAGTAGAGTTCATAAACACATCGTTCACACATACAAACATAAACATGGACACACGAACAGACAGATATATAAGAATACATACGCGTTATATTTATTCATTGATTCTTATTAATTATGATATTTTTTATTAAGTTTAATGATGAGGAAACAAAACAATAAAATGAGAACTTTATGTTTAAACCGTTTTAAGGCACCCTGCTCTCGAGTAGGCGTGCCCACAAAGTAAGAACAGAACAGCAATTAATTATAAGCTTAGTCAAAATGAAGACAGTAAAGAAACAACAAAACAAACAAACAAAAACAATAGTTATAACCAACAAAAAAAAAACAAAAACAAAAATAAACAGCAAAAGCGCAAGCTTAAGCGAAAATGGAAAGCAAACAATTTCTAAACGAAATTAAATTTTAAGCCAAGTAATTGTGCATACGCATAACCAAAAACAAAAACAACAAAAAAAAAACACAAATTTAAGCATAATAAAAAACAATTGAATATTTAACAATAATCAAAGCCAAGCAGCAAGACAAAAATTACATACTAAACAATGAAATTAATAATTAATTTCCACTTTGTTAGGCGGAAAATTCTGTGCGTTTGTTGTTAATATTTATAAACAATACACAAAACATACTGAAATATGGCAACATACATACATACAAACAGAAAACAAACAAAGCAAACATACATATATATAAATATACATATTAATTGATATGATAATTTTTAATTTTATTATTTTTATTATTGTAATTGTTATCGAAATTGTATTTGTGATTTTTGAATATGTTTAGACTGAAGGACAAAATTAATTCTGTTTATTGATTAAACTACATTAATAAATATTATGAACTAATTAAATTTAACTAAATTTAATTAAATGCAATTTGATTTCAATCAATTTTCGAAATTAGTTATAATTTGTTGTATTCGAAAGCAAAAAGCAAAAGAATAACTAACTGATCGCGTGACATTTGAAGCCAAAATTTACAATGTTCTTTTAGCAAGTACAAAATTTACGCAATGTTTTATTTTTCGATTTATTAGTAGAAATTTTGAAATTAAGTGACTAAATTCAACTTACAATAATAATATTTAAGCACTTTTGCGGCGATTGAAAAGACTTTTCTAATGTTCGTGGAAAATGAAATGAAAACATAAATACGGATGTAATTTTATGAATACTATTGCAATTATGCTTAAATTAAAGTATAATTTTAATTTATTAGCTGTTAAATTTATACGCAAAAACGACAACAAGAAAAACAACATCAAAAATAAACTGATTTTCAATGTTAAAATTACAAAACTTAAATTAATTTGATTTTAATTTAGTTTTAGGCTGGGCAGCAAGAAGCAAAAATTATCAAATAAAGCGATTAACAAATAATTGTGGCTTGTTAAATAAATTAGTAAATAATTTTAAGCCACAATAGTTAATGAATTTAGTTATACAAGCATACAGACCACACACACACACACACATCCACACGTACACTAACATAAGTCAAATTTAAATTAACAACAAATTATATGCATATGTATGTATGTTAGGTTAGGCTCAGGCCGAGGCAACAGCAATCCGTATGCTAGTTCAAATTTCAATTTGTTGCAAACGGCCAGGCGAAATGTGTCAAATTTTGATTATACAAATTAACTATACAGTAAGAAAACAAATGAATAAAAAAGATAATACGATTACCCAAACATATCCACTTACAAACATGAAATGCAACATAATAATTGTAATCACCAGCAAATTATACAAAAACTACAATACATATAAAGGCAAACATATCCCAGAGATGACTATGAACATAAGAATACATCAAACATACATACATATATCGTTTAACTGACAAACAATTATTATCATTGATGCTTTTTAAGGGTATTTCGTGTTTTCTCCCCGTTTCTTCTTTCTTGCAAATGAAAGTAAATTAAATAAAAATAAAAAACACTTATGAAGCAAAACTTGATTACAGGAAATTGTTAAAGCATAAACAAAATAAAAACAAAAACGTAAAATAATATTCATAAATGGTACATTAACTGTTAGCTTAGACCCACTCTCTACTTGTAATTAACTAATACTAATGTTTAATGAACAAAAAATGAGGATCAAGCAAAATGTGCAACACAGGCAGCAAAATATCTAGCGAAACTATTTCGTGATTTTAGTGACAAATATTTCGCTGATGACAATTTGAAGCAATCATTTTTGAACTAACAACAAAAAAGAAAAGTAAACAAAAAATGCAAGTTAAATGGAAGCAACAAGAAAAACTAAAAAAAAAACGTATATCTATATATAAATAAATTATATATCTATATATAAATATACATATATTAAATAAATTATTATGTACACTTGTATTTAATTGTATTTGAAATATTTAGTAAATTTTTTGCGCAAGTTACAACAACCAACTAAATAAAACAATATTGATAATGATAAAGCTAAAAGAAATGCAAAAAAAATATAAACTGAATGAAATGGAGGACGCAGGACGGACAGGTTGACAGCGTTTAGGAACTGGGACTATTTGTAACATATACTAACTGTAACAAAAGGGATAAATTAATTATGTGTGTATAAAGAAACTACGTTTAAATATAGCTCAAGAAAAGGAACAGACGAGAAGACAAAACAAAAGCAGCTACAACAATTTCAAATGGATTTTTACTAATATGTGTATGTGTATGTAAATTATTATAACAATTTGTTGAAAACTTGTAAATTTGCAAAGGAAAAATACGTGTAAGAAAAGCAATTTTAATGGTGCCTTAAAAACCAAACCAAGCAAATTTCTTCTTGCCCCACATACTCGATAACAACAAAACCGACAACAAGAATATGAAAACACAGACATTGTGTGTGAACTTATATGGCATGTGAGTTTTCTGACCTTTCCATCGCAATTCTCGCAACATTTCCTCTCAACTTTCCCTGCTTTAGCAGTGTCTGTGTGTACACACAATGCTGCTATGCTCGATATTTGGTTTTATCTACAATATACCTTCGTATGTATGTGTAAGTCTTTCGACATAAAGAACTTATCCCTTTTAGAGACATATGACCCATAAATGCTCAATAACAACCAAAATAATAAGAACAGCAACAGAAAAAAATACAACCACAAGAACAACCAGTGTGTAGAGTGGCCCGTTATAGTACTTGAGAACAATATAATAAATACAAAACTAAACAAAAGAAAAGAAAAGAAAAAATATTATTGTATTTAATATTTACATTTACATGGTAAATTTATTTCATAAACTTAGCAGCAAGAAGTAGTTGAACAAACACAAAACACCGAGTCCCGAAACATTATCCAAGTATCCAATTATACAAGTCAGAAATGAAATATATAATTAACAGAACACATATATAAATGTTTCTCTCAGTGTAATTACAAATCACTTGAATGTATTTGCTCACATTTTTACAATACATGTCAAAAATGAAAAGAAAAAAAAACAAAAAACCGATCAACTACACAGTAAGTCGAAAAATAAAAGCATTTAAGGCACTTGAATATAGAACGATGATGAATGGATGAATGGATCGATATAAAAAGAGAAAAAAATTGTTAAACGGCGAAACTGTAGGAAAAGATTAAAAATAAACATATTTATATACATATACATAAAAAGAAAAGGATTAAAACAGAAGCTTATTCTTAAGGTATTTTAGATATTCTTATTTAATATCCAAAAATAAAGGAGGAAAATTTTAATTTAGAAGATGGAAAGAAACACAGCGGTTAATTCGGGTTCGACGTAAGAAATATGCAAATTTATTAACTACAAATATTGGTGTTAGAAATTGTTAAGATAACATAACTAAAACTGATAAATCATGTAATCTGCGCATAGACAAGGCTAAGACACAGGCAGAGTATACTCTAATAACATGGGCTAACGATGGCAGACGAGACAAGAGATCCGAGTACATACGATATGTAGTGATAAATGTTGTGCCCAGTAGTTCTCAGCTTCAGTTCACACGGCTTAAAGCTTGCGTACCATAGATTCTCAGATACATAGTAAAAACTGTTGGACAACCTAACTCAATATCGTTTCTCTTCGATTGCCATTTTTAGCTGGTGTGATTAGATCCTAAGCTAAGCCCATAAACATGACTAGATGATAGCGAATTCAATTCTCAGTTCTTTAAAATCACATATAGATATGCATATATAGAAAGGGGATGGGCACATTCTCTTGATTTCCATGTCGTTCAGTGTAGTTTTCGGACAGTGTAAGCAATCCAGTTAAACGATATAAATTACTCGTATACCATTTAGTTGCTGCATTATCTCTCTGTCTGGTTCCAATACCATGAAGAAAAAGTAACTACGTGTATTCCAATTCATCAAAGCAATTGAAAAAGGAAAATAGAAGGTATAACATACATATGAAGATATATGTATGCATAATGCCGGTAAATAAACGAAACAGCTAAGGTTTCTCAGAAATTTAAATGAAGACGAATAAAACGATGAAAGAAATATAAACATTGTATAACCAATAACTTATATAGAGCAAAGGATTAACCACATAGTACATACATACGATATACAAGATTATTATGAATTATGAAAAAAAAAAACAAAAAAAAAAAACAAAAAACAAAACCAATACCATCATCATAGCGTGCACTATCCAAATCTGACATGTTCTCATTAGACAGACAATATCTCTAGAGATTGTTTACAGGCTAGCGGAATTGGAATTGGCAAAACGTACGATTTGCGGAAATGGGCGCATTGCATATAACTTACAAAATGTTTTTGAATTTAACATATATGTATATGTGTGTGTTTGTATATGTGTAAAGAATCGCAAATGAAAATACAAATGATAAGAAGTAATCACTATATAAAGACAATTGCATTTCCGACAAAGTACTCGTAAAATAGCAATCGACGATGAACAACAAAATGAAAATGATATTTAGTTCTTAAGTGTCTCTTTCTCACTCTGTCTGTCTCTATTCTAACTGTCTCTTTGATTTCAAAGTAAAAGAAAAGAATGAAAATGCAGCGTAAAATTGATAAAACTGAACAATTGGGATCAACTTATATTTAAAATATAAGATTAAATTATAATAATGAAAATAAAAAGCATAATTAAGACACAGCCCCAGAGTTGTTAGATGAAAAACAAAGTATTGCATAATTGTGCCAAACAAAACATGTACAAGAACAGTAAAACAGGAAATCGCCCTTGGTACGGTACAAACCGAGAACTATAAAAAACATAGAACAACAACAACTGGCCAAATATATGATACGACATGAATTTTGTTTCACACAACAACTACAGCAACAACAACAACAACAACAACATGAGCACAAAGTAAATTTACTTTTTGTGGGGGAACAACACATAGGAATTATACGAATTTCAGCAATACGCAAATTTTAGTGAATATTCATTTGACAGCTATTCAGACGTTCATATTGCGCAAAAGGAGCTTATTTAAAATAAAAGAAAACTACAGCAACTAAAAAAAAAACACTACCTACAACTGTAATCTATTATCTTATCAGATCAAAGCTAAGGAAGGCTAAGTAAAAGCTGGCTTGGACTTACAATAATACAATATATGCAATGGCTTACTGTACATTCAGTTCCAAGCTAAATTGAGGTGTATTTTTTAAAAACATGTGCCAAAATCAGAATATACTAAAAATCTTATTTCATTTGCAACTCTGCCCTATTAATAACCCCCATTAAGTTCGACTAGGAAACCATTGCATACTTTTAGGCAAGCTCGTTTCCTTCTTGTATATACTTATTATCGAGATGATTGAAACTAATTTGAAACACATTCAGTATATTCTCACAACAATTCATGATTTTGCAGAACAAACAAACAGTCACACAACAGAAGGGTCAATCTTAATGCGTATAGATGGTATTTGAAGAGCATATTTACAAGTTGTAGAAAAAACTGCAAGGCAATCATAAAACTAGAGCTTCAATAATAAAGAAATTGAATAATGACATAATACAAATCGGAGAGGATTATTAAAATTGTATTTGGCTTAAACAAATGGAAAACAAATACGGTCGAAATGCCTATAAATGTTTTTGGATAAATATATATTAAAGCCAAGGTGGATAAATTTGCGTTATACTATAATTGTGGTGAACAAGTTAAAAACCAAAAATAAAATTTAGTGCCAATTTGTAGTGCAAATTTTTGTTTGCCAATTTGTTGAATGGGGTTTTCTTTGTTTAAAAAGTGACAAAACAAAATAAAAATAAACAAATAACACACACAGAACAGTTGGTTTCAGAACCACCAATTTTTGGAAATTTTCAAAACCATTTTGAAACGATGAAACAAGCATTATAGTTAAAGTAGTAGAACACACCGCACAGAATTGACAAACTAAATCGAAATGTAGTAGAAACGAGCTCTAGAGCTCTTGAGAATACATTTTTGTTCATTGCACAGCCCACACACACGAAAGATATAGTAGCTCTATACCATACCGTACTCTTTTGTATATGGCATAAACATACACTCACATTCAGACACACATGAATATTGGAGAGAATCGATAAGAACTTCAACTCGAAAATGTCTAGGATAAATTGTATTTGCAAGCAGCACTGAAAACTTTTAGATTACGATAAACAATAAAGGAAAGAACAAAAGAAATTGAAAAACTAAAGCAAAAGGGTATTAGAAATCGAGAATAAAATGATAAGTGAAAAGAAAACTTGTTTATCTGTGTACAACAATAATATTTAACATAATTCTTGAATGTGTACTATGACTCTATACAAAAGAATACAAAATACAAAAAAAAAAAAAAACAAAACAAAAAGAAAAAGTAAATTGCATTGCATACACAGATACAAAAGCTAAATGCAACACTCACACTCGTATTGGACTTGATTGGGCCGATCTTCGGGATGGGAATTGCCAATACCATTGGAATTGATACTAACCGAGAGGTGTTCGGCAAATGGCAAAGTTCTAGCAACTGCATATTGTGGATAAACCAGTTGTGAATTGTTTTTAATTTCGATTTGAATTTATTTTGAACTGGAACTGGTTGCGTGTTAATTGAAACTGCAAAATTCCGGGAGATATTTTGGTATTTGCAGTTCGTGCCGTGTCGGGGACTGAGTCCCATTCAAGAGAGGCTACATAGAGCAACAAGAATACTTATACATATACCGAAACACAACATAATCATTACAAAGTTAAACCCAATGCAAATACAACAAATACAACCATTAAACTACATACAATAAGCAACGGTAAAAAGCGGTATTAATTCATCATTGCAAAAATAATGGCGAAATGTACAACATGAAATGGTAAAAAGTTGAATATAACATGAACAACAAAAAAGAAAGAAAAAAAAAACCAAGAAAAAATCGAGAAAAACAGAAAACAAAATGCAAACATTATTTACAATATATTTACAATTCTATAAAAATTATATTTAAAAATATTTACATATATATACCATATATATGGACAAAGCAAAACAAATCATCATGGGCTTATGCCACATGCAGCTACATTTGAATCACGTGCATAACTCACACACACACACACACACAGTATCACACACATATAAAAAATTATCGTAAATATGTTAAAACAGTTATATACAAGTGCAATCAATTGAAAACATACACACACACACACACCCACACACAAAGTTAAGTGCATTATAATTGAATTTATAGATTTAAAAAAACGAACATAAGAATGGTGAATGAAAGGCAAGGGAAGGGAGAAATAATCATGATATTAAGTGAATTATTTAAAAAGCGATTATTATAATGATTAATAATGATTACCAGTGCATATGTATTTACTCACAACTCATATACATGTATACATCATATATATACACTCATATATATACATATACTATATACATATACAGCAACAAATGATTTTCGTTGAAATTCAATCACGTATCATACTTAAGTCAGTCAAACACAGTATACCAACTTATAATCATGGAAATCATTCATTCACACACACACACACACATATTCATTACACTCACTTACATTCAGATTAACTGCAAATTTAGCCAAATCAAGAAAGAATTTTTAAACAAACCAATTACAAAGCTAAATATGTTGCGTTCTCGAGCTAAATGTGTTTTGAGTCAAATTTTTACTTCAAATACAAGCAAAAAATGAAAATACAACCGATGATAAACAACAACTAAATAGCAAACAAATACACAAGAAAAACAAATGAGAAATGATATGCAAAATATAAGAAAACACTGGAATCTTAGGGGATACTTTCTATATGTATTGCGTGTGAAGTAAATTGAATTGTACCACAACAGATGTGAAGTGAAATGAAAAACAAAGAAAGAAAACCAAACAAATGAAAAAGTAAAAACAGAATTTAACACAATTTTTGAATTCATTAAATAAAGGTATGTGTTTAGATATATTCAAACAAATAAAACATAACAAGTGTCTTTTATTTATCTACACAATTATTACAGAAAAGGTAAGTTTATACAAAATTTAATTTTTAATTTAATCTTTAGTTATTATGTTAGGGTATAAAATCTGTATATATAACAGTTATTTAGATGTCTCCCTTTTTTGAATCATTAAATAAACAATAACAAAACAATTTGAAAATTTAATTCAATAGCGCTTAATAGTTTAATAGACCTAACATTTCCGTAATAATGCAAATTACCGGGTGTCAATTTGCTTTAATATCACTTAACACGCCAAAATGCTCGATAAATAGTACGACAAACAAATTCGCTCTAGAGATCTATTAGCACATACGAGTGTACGTTCACCTGTTCCATCCATACACCCACATTGACGTCAGTCTATCATCATCCATTCATAAAAAGTGTAGAAGAAATGAAAACTTAATGTTGACAACGTCAAACATAAATAAACAATGAAATCTTTAGACGCGAATCTCATTCATAAATTAAGTGAGAGTGAAGAAAGAGAGCAAGCGAGAGAGAAAATAAAAGAGCAAGAGAGAGATTATACATATATGAGATTATTAACCTGCATAACGCGTATTAGAAGTGTATATTACATAGAAGTGGGATCTCGAGATAGACGATTAAACAATTTGTTAATATTGCTGATTACGTTGATAAGCGCAAGTTGTTGTGACTACGACAGAATTTGGCAATGGAAACACAATATAAAACTTTAAGCACGTGTAGACTAGTGTATTCGCAATATTATTGTGGACTTTCGAATACCCTGTAATAATGTACTAAAATCTTTTCAATTCTTAACTTACATACAAAATTTAATAACTACGCAATGATAACTGTTACAATGATATCATTTTGTTAGTCACGTAGAAAGTTTTAAGACTCATTACAAAAACAGCTATACAAATAGATATAATATTTACACCTAAAAGGTTATACCCCTTAGAATAGATTGAAAGGTTTAATTGCCGAGATGTGCTCGCCCATAGAAATACCTTAATTTCAATCCTATTTATTTTATTTTAAAATTTCAGAGCCTGTTGTTCAGCCCCAAGTTAGGTACATTAGAAGCTGACTGAAGCTTACAAAACTGGTTTACTACTGAAACCGTTTATTGCCCTTGGGTATTAGCGATTCGTTCGAGTTTTGAAACTGACGTTAAGTATGGCTGTCTATCAGAATTGCATTCGTAATTGTCGCTGGTCGTGATCGTGAAATATGTTTTATTTTATTTTGGACAGCTGCCAATTGATATTTTTTGTACATTTCAAATAGAAAGCAATATATAAAAATAAACCAAGTAAATCGTTTTGGAAACATCACGCCTACAACACGTGATAAGTACGAAAAGCAACAAAATATAACAACAAAAACGAAAAGAAGAAATTATTATAATTTCACAAACAAATACTTGTTGTTTAACTTGAACAAGTGCATTGATATTTAAAAATTATCTGATGTTTCATGACGCCGCATCTAAATTTATCAACGTATTTTGTCAAAACAAATTTGATGCTTTTCGCTTCTTGAAAATTTCAAAGAACTTTGTTTTTAAACATTTATTTAAATATATATTTTTAAAAATCGAAACATTAATATATATTTTTTAGAAAGTTACCCTACAAATTTTGAACAACAGAATTATCTTTATTAGGAGCGTAAAATACCGCCTGATAATCGCATTAGCTAGGCCTCTAAATGGACTTTGTATGAAAAACAAGACCCGCGCAATCACTTTCACTTCGAAAAAAAGTGTTACACTAACAATATCAACAACAATTAACCAATAGAACGCCGACACATTGAGCGAAAAATAAATTGATTATCTTCGGAGGGGGCGCTATGGCTCACGATTGTAATCAAAGTAGCGAATACTCTTCAACTATATAGCAAATCTATTGAATTTAATAATCTTATCACTTTAGAGAGAGCACTAACTTACTCAAGTGCCTGCGCACGATATATCAACTATTCTATACTGTCGAAACTAATGCCACAGGACTGGGATCCGTACGAGAGGCCACTTCGCAATTAGTCGGCGTCGGCAGAGAGCGGGCACGAGACCGAAACAGAGGCCGACCGATCGTTATGGACTGTGCCGATGCTCGCAGTGTGTGCCGCGTTTCCGTGCCGTCAACAACGTGAAAGTTGTGCGGATTTATAAATAAACCTAGCGAGAACGAATTCAGATCGTAAAACGCATAGACGCACGCATATAAATAAACTTAGTAAATGTACGAATTTTTACATAAATATTTCGTAAACAAATGACAGCGATGGGAGCCACCAACACCGAAGCGCCAACGGCGCCAGTGCCTGCGGCACCAAATGCAACAGATGCCAATGCGAATAATCCTGGCGCTGATCCCGAGGATGTTACACTTGACTCCATACTGAAATATATAGGTCAATTTGGTCGTTTCCAATTGATCATCTTTATGCTCATCTGTCTGCCCATGATGTTTCACGCCATGTTCTCCGTGACGTATGTCTTCACAGCCGCAACAGTCTCGCACAGGTGAATATATTATCTCGAGAGCGTGTCCAGTGTGCTTTATTAGAACCTGACCTTCACAACAGATGCAAAATTGCGGAATGTGACAGTCCCGACAGTCCTTACGATGCACCCTGGACAGAGTACAGCATACCCTGGAATGGAAAAGATATGGATAAATGTAATCGTTATGAGAATAACAAGCTCTCCAACTGGACCCAGTCCGAAGATATTTGTTTGGCAGATAATTACAATAACGCTAAGATCCAGAGCTGTCCCGGCAATGAATTTGTGTTCCGCGATGATGAAGTAACTATATCAAATGAGGTGAGTACCAAAGTTCTTATTTCGTTTGCGATTAAACACGTTAATTAGACATTGGGAGGCCCGAGACTTATCAGCTGGAATTAACTCACACGCCAGAATCTCAACGAATATGGACTTTGATAATAAGTCATCTGATTTATGTACATACCATTGTACCGTATTCAGCCATATAGAGTGTCATATTTGTATGATGTGGATTTTGAAAATCTTATCAGACTTTTTACGAGTTCAGTGACTAGCGGGAAAATTCGTTAACCATAATCGTTGGTCAGTTATACATATATCACGGTTAGAGTGGGGCCCTGAGCGTTCTAATTAATCTTATGATAAGAATCCAATAGACAGCTGCAGACCTTTAACTACACATTAAACACTTGAACACATTGAAGTTCATTGGGGACCGATAATCAATGATGATATACAATTAAAGGAAAATGATAATAAATTTCCAATTATTTTACAAGATGAAGGAACTACAGCTGATAACAGAATAAAAACGAGAATGGTTTGAAAAACTTAATATTAAGAGAATGAAAACAATTAGGAAGTGTAAACAATTTTAAGAGTTCGTATAAGCATAATGATTCTACTTATTCCATTGTGATCATAGTAGGGACCTTCATAACAATCTTAATAATCTGCAAAAATATTTTGATAGTAATTTGTTTGTTTGTGCTTGATAAGCTGGAAGATATACATACTTGGGTAAGATAAATACGTCACAAGTTTGTCTGGACTGTGTCTAGGCGACACCCGCGATCAGGCATATTTTCAGGGGCATGTTGAGTGCCATGGGTAGAAGAAGCTCAGATTAGATATGCAAATGACAATAACAAATCACACAAGTAGCAGACAAAGTGACTACTCAAGTGAATAATGTGCTGCGAAATACATCTATTGTTACACCAATTCATTGCGGAAATTTTTCCATAATAAATTTGCATTGTTGGGGGTAAATCTCGTCGACGATTCTCTTTCTTAATAGACTCTCGTAATCTCTTTTTATAGTTTGGAATTTATTGCGACGATGAATGGAAATTATCACTTGTCGGCACCCTCAACAATATCGGACAATTCATTGGAATACCACTGGGTGGTTTTATAGCTGATCGGTAGGAATCTTCCAGGAGTTAATTTTAGAGTTACCCACAGTTATTAATGTTTTATTTCCATCGACAGCTTTGGACGTAGCTTTTCTATAGCTTTGGGTGGCATTTTGGGCGCTGTGCTGGGTATTGTTCGCTCCTTTTCACCCAGCTACATTTGGTTCCTGGTCTTTGAGGTACTGGACAATGCAACGAGTAGCACCTTGTACTCCACCTGCTTCATCATTGGCATCGAGCTGGTGGGACCCAAGCGCCGTGTCATCGCCTGCAGCGTGATAACCGTTTTCTATGCCATTGGAGAGGTGGTTTTGGCCATGTTCGCCAAAACCTATCACAACTGGCGAACTCTGCTTCTTATCACCTACACACCGTCCCTCATCCTGCTGTCGTACTTCTGGATTCTGCCCGAGAGCGTGCGCTGGCTACTGAGTGTCGGCAAGGAGGAGCGTGCCAAGGATATTCTACGCCGTGCTGCCAGGGTCAATAAACGAAAACTGTCGGAGAGTGCGCTGGATAAGTTGGTAATTGCCAACCAGGAGAAACTTAAACACTCCGAGGAGAGTACGTTTCCGATTGGCGAAGCTTTCCGCAACTTTAAGTGGCGTATTGCCAACTGTTCCTTGTGCTGGATTGTCCATGTGCTGGTCTACTATGGACTCAGTTTAAATGTTGTGTTGCTGGATGGGGACAAATACAATAACTTTGCGTATATTGCGCTGGTAGAGATTCCAGGCTTTTTCCTTCCTCTTCTGATTATGGATCGCTTTGGCAGACGTTTCTCGCTGTGTGGCCTTATGCTCCTCAGTGGCTTTTGCTGCATTGCCACCATCTTTGCCGGAGATGCTCAGCCTGTTTTACAGCTGGTTCTCTTTCTCATCGGCAAACTGACCATCACGGCAAGTTTTCAGGTACTCTACTTTTTCGCCTCTGAAATCTTCCCCACAAATGTGAGAAATAGCCTGCTTAGCTTTTGTTCCATGATGGGTCGTTTTGGATCCATGATAGCACCTCAGACGCCGCTTTTGGTAAGTCTCCGCTATGGTCCTTTTGGAATAGTAACACTATAATTTATCGTTCTTATTTTAGGCCAAGTATTATGCGAATGCTCCATTGATTCTCTTTGCAACCGGCGCCATTTTCAGCGGAGTTTTGACGCTATTTTTCCCAGAGACTACAAATATTGTATTGCCCACAACGCTCAAGGAGGCAGATGCCATCGGTGTTAAGAAGAAACCCTCAAAGGGTCAGGAGCTTAACCTTTCCGTATAGGTTTGCATCCCTCAACTCAATCCAACTACAAGACAGTTCAAAGACAATTCTTTGCATTATACTCTACTATAAGCAAATAAGATATTTTTAATTATTAATGTAAATAGTAATATATGTACATACAAACCACTTCTAGCCTAATGGTTTAAATATTTGAAGTTAGTCTTAATGCCAGTAAGAAATTGCAACTCCAAGGCCTGAACTTTCTATGAGTTTTTGAGGTATTTAAGTTAGCATGTGTCGCAGATATCATCTTACCTCACCGGAAATAAATACTGAGACGCCAGCAACAAAACAATATAAAATTAATATTGTTTTTAATGCTCTGCCAAATTTGAGCGCAACTCGAAATATTTAAAGTCGTCGATGTGTTGAATTTTGCGAAATAAGTGTCGATATACATTTATCGGTAAGAACAGCTGCTCTGACAGTGGCGGCATCTATCGACGAGACGCGTTAAACACCATCTGGCGACAGCCTATTTAACTACGGTCGTTAGCAGCCTTTTGAGTGCTGCCAACCTTTGGAAAAAGAAAAATGCTAATAAGACGCTAACAGACTTGTTAACAGCAATATTCCCGCTTAACATATCGATAAGCCGATATTTGCATGTAACAGAACGAATTTTGGTTTAACAGCTGACGGCAAAATACTTATCACTGCTAAGTGTTTCACGATAAAGGCTCATCCCTAACGTGAACGTGGAAAAGACTGGAACGAAAAACACACGTCAAAAATTTTTAACACAAGTGAAGTCAAGCATTTAAAGCATTTTCAAATGCAATTGATTAGAAATTGTAAAGGTTTGCTATAACATCCGCAGCAGACTACGTAGAATAACATAACTGCCAAACTACAACTGTGTGAGTCAACGTTAAGTGTGGGTCAGAACAGAGCTAGAACTAGAAGCTGAGGGCAGCCACGAAAACAATTGGAATTAAGATAACAATTTAAATTCGAAACGGGTTAACCAAGAAGGGGCAGTATCACCAGCTCACCATGTCGTCGACCAATGCAACGGGACCCACAAAACAAGAGCTCGAAGCCGTTTTCTCACGCCTGCGTGCTCAACCTGCCAACAAGGTCAGCTCCCAAATTCCCTTAGCTATATTTGTCAAACTTTATGAGTAATTATTTGATTTTATTTTTCAACCCGTAGTCCTGCTTTGATTGTGCCACAAAGGCACCCACTTGGTCGTCCGTGACATACGGCATCTTTATATGCATCGATTGCTCAGCTGTGCACCGGAATCTGGGCGTGCACCTGACCTTTGTTAGGAGCACCAATCTGGATACGAATTGGACTTGGCTGCAGTTACGCCAAATGCAGTTAGGTGGAAACGCCAATGCCGCACAATTCTTTCGCGCCCATAATTGTACCAGCACCGACGCTCAAGTCAAATACAATTCTCGGGCTGCGCAGCTGTATCGCGATAAGCTGACGGCGCAAGCTCAGCAAGCAATGAAGGTGCACGGAACGAAGGTGAGTCATCCAACAAACCCCATCATGCCGTTTCGTTGAGTTTTGTGTTGAGTTCCGAAACCAATTAACACATAACATTTGCTGTTCTTGCTTGCGCTTTACTCGTATCCCCCTCCGAAAAACACGCATACGCACACGTACACCTACACGCATCAGCTGCACTTGGACGCGACGTTGGACAAGAGCGAAGGTAACGATGCTAACAAGGACGACGAGGAGGAGGACTTCTTTGCTCAATGCGACAACGCCAACGTCCAGCTTGAGAATAACAACATTAGCCAGGCGCCCACCAAAGTCAAGGTAATGTATAATACAAAATACACGCCTTGGCTGTTAGAGTTGCAGTTGATTTGATTTGGTTGCTCATGCCACAGACTGTAGAAGTTCATTCCGTATCTAATTCATATCGGTTTCTATTGCAGTTAGAGACCAAGCCCACATCCACGCCTGCAGTGGACGTTGGGGCTCCCAGCGTGGACCTTCTTAACTCTTATGTGGCACCTGCAGCGGTGCCCTCTTCCATTGGTGTTCGCAAGATACAGCCCAAGAAAGGAGCAGTGAGTAGAAGTGCCATGCAGGAAGCTGAGTACAAGTTTATAATCATATTTTCTTCATATCCTCAGCTGGGCGCACGCAAAGTAGGTGGTCTGGGTGCAACTAAGGTGAAGACAAACTTTGCGGACATTGAGGCACGTGCTAATGCGGCAAATGAGAGTAAAACCGCAGCAGCAGCAGCTTCGGCAGGACCAGTTGAAAAGACACAAACTGCTGAGGAGGAGCTGGAGACTGTGGCCAGCATGCGGTTGGCATATCAGGATCTTTCGCTGCAAAAAAACCGCGAGGAGGCAAAGCTGAAAAACATCGATCCCGCCAAGGCTAAGCAAATGGAGCGACTGGGCATGGGCTTCAATCTCCGAGGCTCCGACGTAGCTCATTCTGCCATCAGCGACATGGAGACCATACAGCAGGCCGCTGCACCTAAGTCCAGCTCGCAGAGCAAACTGGCCGCTATAGAGAATGAAAGCTTTTTCAACGATCACTCGCTGAGCCTGTACGGTGGAGGTGGCGACAAAAAAGACATCTCCAGTAGCAGCAAGCTGGATAAACATGAATTGGATGCGCTTGGCTATGAGACTATTGAACCCATTGGTGGCACACATAGCAACATTACGTCCATGTTTGCTGCCAGCAGCGACTATGACAAGCCGAAAGCGACCAACGTTGGCAGTAGACCCGCCGCAAACAAAAGCAAAAGCACAGTCAACAGTCTTGACCCTGTTGCGGCGCAGCAAAAATTCGGTAACGCCAAGGGATTTGGCTCGGATCAGTTTTTTGCAAGCGAACAATCTTCGGCTGACATCAGCGCGAATCTAAATCGATTCCAGGGCTCGCGTGCAATATCTTCATCCGACTATTTCAATGATGGAACATCCGGAGGAGGCTTGAGCAATCGCAACAGTAAACACAATCTCGCATTATTATATTATAGTATAATGAATATAATTATTTTTGTTTGCAGGCGGCGGTGGCTATTCAACCGCAGTTAACTTCAATGCTCCCGATCTGGATGATGTTAAGGAGAGCGTGCGCCAGGGCGTACATAAAGTGGCCGGCAGGCTGAGCAACTTGGCCAACGATGTCATGTCGTCACTGCAGGATAAATATGGTTACTGATAGTGGTCGGACCGAGGTTAACATTAAAGTTTTGATATTTCTCTTAGTCTCACTCCAATTTAGCATATGTGCAAAAGGTTATAAACAATTCCAAAATCAACGGCAGCGAAGCGTTGGATTAAATAATATCAATTAACGTTTCTTGTAAACAAATTGAAAACTCTGAAGTTAAGCGTAGTGTCTTCACAATCCATATAGATATATTCATGATATAAAACGCTGAAAATGAACAATGTAAAATTTGAGCATTGAATGCAGAAATAATAAGTAAAGAAAAAAGATTATACACACAAAAATTGTATCACAATTATAAGGAACCATAAGTAGTACCTTTAGAACCATTGGAACTATTAGCTCTTAGGTCAAATCTGATGGCTTATGTTTGGTCTATGATATTTTGTTTTTTATTGTAACTATTTAAGGCATTTATTTTCAGTATAGTTTGCTTTTTTGTTAGTTTTGCAACTGGTTGCATGTTGTAAAATGAGTTCAATCTGCATAGGTTCCGTTCAGAATTATCATAAAAGAAACGAAAATATGAAATAAATTTAATATGCATTGCGAAAGAAAAGTATGTGTTTTGGGATGGTATTCAAATGATCTTAATAATTTGTAATACCATTGAAAGAAGGTATATAATTATTATTTTGTTATATATCGTAACTATCAATCTGTTCTAGAAAAATTCAAGCTCATGACTTTAGAAAACACATGTGTTTAAAAACAGAAAGAACTTTTATTAAATTGCGCTGAAGACGTACAAAAATTTGACTAATAATTACAGAACTCTGTGATTTAAAACTTGGCGCAGATTCGAAGTGAAGGTTATCGATGCACCTGGCGATGCGCTAGCAAGAATTGGTGGTGAATCTTCAAGTGGGATGAGCATCAGTCATGAAGCATGAATGCGTGAGAGGATGCCGCTTAATGGCGACGCTTGCTGGGATCGGGACGGACGCGGGCGCGAACAGCATCGGGAGAGCCGTAGGCGATAGCGTGAGATGTGGCAGAACCGCCCTCACCCGTGCTGAAGGAGTTGGCAATGGCAATAGCACCACCATTGGTACCTCCAAAGTTAATGGGGAAGAAGGTTCCGGCGGGCAGAGGAGCGGGCTGCTTGGCGGGTTTGCTGGGAGCTGGAGCAGGCTTCTTGGCAGCAGGACGACGAGCGTTGGGCACACGGGCAGGGTGCTTCACAACTGGCTTGATGGGCTCAGCGAATTCCTCATCATCTTCCTCAACATCATCGGCAACAGTGTTCTCGGCCTCCTCATCTTCGATGGCAGCAACCTCAGCTTCTGGCTCTTCGGCAGATTGGTCCAGCTCAACGATGACCTTCTTCTTGGCGGGCAGGTAACGCTTGGCGGGCACAACGGCGGCAACAGGTGCGATGGGAGCAGGAGCGGGCAGCTCTTCCTCGGCAACAGCAACAGGCTCAACAGCTGGAACGGGCTCCTCGACAGGCTCAGAAGCTTCAGCGGCACCGGCAGCAGCGGCAGATTCTTCGGCAGCGAAGTTGAAGTCACGTGGCACCTTGGCGGCATCATCACTCTCCACAGCAGGCTGGACCTCAGCCTCGGTATCGGCAGCAACGTTGGAATCGACGGCAATCTGGACCACTGGAGCCTCCTCGGGGTAGGCCTCGGCCACAGAGCTAGCTCCATGGGCACCAGCAGCACTCAGAGCATCATCAGCTTGGGCGGCTTCCACGCTGCTGTCGTCAATGCTGGCTGCCACATCGGACTCTGCGTGATTGCAATCTTGATTAGGTAATCGGAGGATTTGTATGTTAGTTTCGAGGGGCTGTTAGAATGGAATGAAGGTGCTGGCGCTAACTTACCCTTCAGATAGGTACCGGTGGCAACGGTCTCACCAGCTACCAGAGCGCTGGCAGCCTGGGTGGAGCGAGCATGGGTGCGTCCTGGCTGCACATACTGCATGTACATGATCCTCTGCTGGGGTCCGGAACCGTACCACTCGGCGGCAGCGGGCTGCTGGTAGTATACCATTCCTGGAACAAAGTATTGACGATCTTCAGTCGAGCACGAAAGCGATGTGATGATGATGATGATGAAATGAGAAGAAATGCGTGAGAGATACATGATCAGAGAGTGTATCTACATGTTTCCTGACACAAATGAATGAAATTATCTAAGGGATTCTCTTGCCGACATGATTATCCCCGGACTAAGTTGAATCCTTGAGCAAACTCACTTTTCCTGGCGGGCAGGGCATCGGCGCAGGCGATGAACCCGACGATCACCAATAGAGCAAATGACGCACTGAACTTCATGATTTTGGTTTTAGTTTTAGTTTTAGTTGTTGATTCTCTTTAAATCCTTTGAGATGGTCGAAGTCAAAGTTGGGTTTGTTTCTAATTTATATATATAACGCGCACTGATCACAGCAGGAGCTAAACTTGACACTGAAGTTTCCACCAAAGAAGTGATGACTGGCCAACGGAGCGCGTTAGATTTATATACGAAAACAGATTGGCAAAAATCGCACAAAACGAGCATAATGAGCTCTGGATAAAAGTCGGATATACCCAAAGAGGGGCCTCAGTGCGCCCCTGCTTAGTATGCATCGTAGGTATTCCCTGTGAGCAGAGTCGAGTTGAGTCGAGTCGAGTCGACTCGAGTAGCGTCGCATCGCGTCAAATCGAGACGAGTCGGACGAACGTGCGTACTGCCGCCCGTTGCCGGACGATCGGACGGATCGGCCAGTTGGGCAGCATAGGATGAATTCGCATTATCGCATCGTCTCAATACTTCGATAATCATTTCGTATATAGCACGTTTCAGCTGTCACTTCATGGATCTCTTTATGGGCAATCGGTGCGATACTGATGATCGTCAATGGGAATGCTTAGGATCAGATTATAATCGGTGCTTGTACAGTTGTCGCACTGTACTAAGCCATGTGAATAGCACGGGTTTACCATATTTCTCGCGATCCGATGTATAAATAATGCACGCATGTTGACCATAACAATAAAATTGCCAATTTAATTTTAAGGTCACACCGGGCTGGCGGAGACCCGTGGACATTGAGCAGCAAGTGGAGGAGACCCGAATAAAACGAGGTTTATGGGTGCGTGTGCGGCTTATCGCGGCTGCTGATAAAAGTGAACCGCCTAGAGAATCGAAATAAAGCCCAAAGACATGCGATGCATCATAAATAAGCTACGGGATGTCGGGAGCAGCAGGCGCAGGGAGAGCTGTGCATAACGGAAGAGGAACCTATAGCAGGCAGGCTGTGATTCATCCCGATCCTATGGCACACGTCCCCTCCCAGACGCCCATTGCGACTGACGTCAGTGGCGACGGAGCGCTGCTTACGTTCGTCTTCACTGGGCGCCACCTGTTTGCCTTTAAAAGTCAATTATTGCAGACCTCTCCCCTTCCCTTCCCTCTCCTCCATTTGCCCTAGTCCCCAGGACGTGCATTCCATCATTAATTCAGCCGTCTCCCAGTTGAAGAAGACTCATCTGGGCGGCTTCTCTCACAAATGTATTAATCATCATACGCAATGCGCTGCAGTATCATCATCATTTTTTTGCTCTTCGAAATCTCTTTTTGATGATAAGTTAATACGTTAAGTTTAAATGGAACTAACTGCCGATAGTAGTTTCTACAATTTACCATCTTCTTTAAATATAGTTTTCTTCTGATGTCATGGTAACTTGGGGAAGTTCAATTGATTTCGTATGCATGTAATGAATTTCTTCGCGCTTCGTTTCGTAATTATTCATAAATTAGAATCCGTTTATCGATGGAATATCGAAAGAATATATAGCTTCTATTCTGGGCATGTGTCTATTGCATAATTTGAAATTAGAAAGTGCGTTGTCAGGCATAATAATCGACTGCAGAAAGAGTGTAAAGCTACTGAAATTTCTATATAAAGATTATAACAATCAGGAAATATGAAGGTACTTAAAAGTTTAAAACTCTCGAAGAGAATAACTCTGAGGTTTCTAAAGTATTTTTAATAAGCATTTTATTGACTTTATTCTTGAATCTTCTAAAGGGTCATTAAGTTCCTCCTAGATCAATTACAACTTCTTAGTATTGTCATTAAAATTTCAATAAGGTTGCCAGGGGAATAGAAAATAATGGGGCCACCCACTCACATATAATTTGCGCCGTTTTTTTTTTTTTTTTTTATTGTTTTTAACCCAAAACTCTTTATGATTTACCCAGAGCACATGGCTAATTATCGCGCCTGCCATGCAAATGTCTAGTACGAGGAGAACGTATGTGTCCGGCATGATAATGAGCACAGTGGGAAGTTCTACGGGTTCCATGTTACGCAATAGTTTCGCTCAAGAGACAAAAAACAAAGGAGAATCGTTTAATATCCTGTTGGACACCTGTTTTTATTTGTAGCCCCCGTCGGGCAGTTATGCTAATCGTTCTTCAAGGCACATTGCTTTTTACGTTTCATTTAATTCTCGAATTTGGAACACCCAAGACCATAAAAATAAATATCCATTGCACTAGATAAGCAACCCCCATCCCAACTTGAACAACATGTTTTGCCTTCCAAAAAAACAAAAAATACTCGGAAAAAAAACACAAAATTAAAAAGAAAAAACAGAACAATAGAACAGAAAAAAAAAACAACAGCTTAATGTACGACATTATTGGGGATACGCAAACGGAATTTCAATCGGCAGAGTGTGCGCTGCTTAAAAGTCCATTTGAGACGGCAATGCGGCAGTTCAGATGCTAAAAACTCGAGCACCCGCACCGCAACCGCAATAGTTCTTGATACTACCTGCCGGCAGTTATGCATGTCCATGGAATATATTATATTATACATTTTGTATTGCTTTTTTTACATATTTATTTTCGGTTTATTTTAATTTATAACATAAATATAAATGCCATCAAATGTGGCACTCGCACATGCCGCGGCAATTGCATTAAAAACCTGGCTGACACTTCGCACTTGGCACTTGCGGTTGCCAATGGGGCGTATACTTCTCCTCCGACCATGTGGCATTCAGTCCGCCTCCTCGGCATTTCATCTCTCGTGACAATGCAATTAATCAGCGTAAATTAAAATTAACTTAATTCTTGCAGCATTCATTCATTTGCGGTGTATGCATTTTCGAGAGCGCGTTCCTGTTTAAATTGCAATTACACAACTCTCGGGAACTGAGAGTAGCGGCTGTGAAAGATCTGGCAGATCTCTGTACCATATACAGCAATCTCTTTCTACGTATTTCACAGCGAACTGCAGCGGGATATTGCAATTCAATGAGCAAACAGATATATCGCAGGGAAGATCTACTTAGAATTTCATCTTCTGACTTAAATACTATCGCCATGAGGCAGTTAAAACTGCGCAGGTGTCTCAATTCAAGAACCTATAAATTTCGATAGAATCGTGTTATATAGTAGTTGAATAAAAAGGAACTTCACACTCGACTTCAACCACAAAGCGGGACTCCCTGCACAGCTGCTGGCAGCGTTGATTAAGTGCTGGCCGGCGCATGGCCGGAATGTGTTATGGCAGCAGGAAAGGGAAAGGGAAAGCAGGACGGACCTGGGACTCGGAAAATGGTCATTTTTCTCGCTGCTGTCACTTGAAAGTTGGCAATTAAATATATTCGCCCCGTTTGCTGTTGTTGCATATAAATTTGTTGCAATAGAAAAAAATGCAACAGATGTTTTCGGTGCTGCTGCTGGGGTACTCCGCTCTAGCGGAGTTCACATGCAAACCAGTTGGCAACTTCAGCTCTTTCACAATTTATTTTCACACTCTCTCGAGGACAACTTTCGCAGTAGCAGCACATGGCCAAAAGGTTCACTGCATGTGTGTGTGTGTGTGTCTTTGGCGCAGTCAAGATGTTGCCATTTTCCATTTCACATTTTGTCTGCTGCTGCTGCTGCAGCTTTAATGGCTTCATATTTCCTGCGAAATTAGAGAAGTTCTCAGGCGAGTTGGCCACCAACTCCATGTTGCCTTCCTGCCCATTCCCGACTCCAGCGTCTTTGTGCAAGTTCTGCTGCAAGTTCCTTGCTGCTCATTATGTGTTCTACACACACAGTCACACACAGAGTATACTCCATTAAATTGTAATTTTTGGCAACATTTCGGTTTGCATAAATCTTGGGTCCTGCTGTAGCTACTTGTACGGTTCCAGGCACTTGCCGCCACTACTTGGCGGCGCCTGGCTGTCCCAGCTAGTCCCTGGCAGTCCCAAGTGCCCCACGCGTGCCCAAACAAAACATTTGCTCATGTTTCGAGTTTATTAAAAAGTACTCAACATATTATGGTTACTTAAACTATTAAAATAACAATGCGCCGCTGCCTCTGTCTGGGTGTAAGACATGCCCCCGGGGAGGCCAAAAAGACCTCGTTGCCTCCGGCGCCATTGTTGGCCACTCTTCGTCTGCCTCCTGCAGATAATGTGTAAATAATTTCAATGCGAATGCAAAACGAGTCGAATGGACAATTCTGTCTCCCATTGCCGTGCGTTTCATCTCGTTTCGTTTCGATTCCATATGCACCCGCCTGCTTTAATCTCACGCTTGCCAGTCTTTAATTACCCCAAGTCGACCCACAAAGAAAGCACATCGAGGCTAATGGCAGGCCACGTACTATATATAAATCCATTTAAATGCACATTTGCATATGTCAAGTGCGAGCGCAGCAGCTTGCCAGAGTTGACACCTCTGTGTGAATACACTCGGCAGTAGCCCAGTGGAATAAAGGTTTATGCATATTCTATGTACATATGTGATAAAGAAATAGAAAGAACAAGAAAACATGTACGCTTTAAACAAATTACATAATAATAAGCGCGTATTAATATGTGCGCATATGCAAAAACACTCAAATAAATTTGAGTTATCTTTGGCATATGCAAGCTCGATAAAACTATCGATTAATTTTTTAATAAATGCAGATCAGATATTATCGATGTGTGCGTTAAACGTGACTGTCACAAAACGTACTTGATGCGTACACATGTTACTGCTGAGATTTATATTTACTGGTTTAACTGGTTTAATCGAAACTTAATTTAACATTTTATTGGATAACTTTTCTTACTGGTTTTCAAATTAAGTTTTACTCGACTTCTCGCCAAGCAAAAGAAGCTGCTCTTGTCCCGCTGGGTCTGCTGTGGCGCTCATGGCATTGATGCGTATTTAAAACTCACTCAAATACTCGAAACGCCGCCAATGCTCCTAGTTTCCCTCTCCTGCTCATCACTTCCTCTTACTTCTTCTGCTCCTGCGTGGATGCAGTGCTAATTACGTAGCAAGAATTTTCATTACGCTGGCGGAGTTGTTGCACTTGGGCAGCAACAGAGCAGGGCAGAGCAGAGCCGAGTCGAGGGCAGTGCGGACGCGGAAGCACTCGACTGCGGCGTAATGAAATCTTTGGGTCGCCCTCGTAATGGCAGTGCAAAATTTATTAGAAAATATTTACGGAGCACTTGAGAGCGCGTGTGCGCCTCAAAGTAGGCAACGATGCAGCATTAAAGCCAGAGACTCCATGTCAGCCATCTTTGTCGATTTCTGCTTCGGCTGCGGCTGCGGCCTAAAGCGGAAGCGTAAAAATCTGCATATGCCTGCGAAACACTTTGACAGTGCAATCCCAGCCGTGTGACACTTTAAGTACCCCGCTTCCCTATCCCCCCTCCCGATGGCGTGCTATGTTTGTGTGTGGCTAAACATTAGTGGTCACATGTCGTTGATGTTGTTGTTGCTGTTGTTGGCGTGGTGTCCATTTTGTTGCTTTCGGTTTTGCGGTTTTTAGGCAACTTATTTGTTTTGTGACACTATCGCCGCCCGTCGTTTTTATCGCCTCTCGTCCACCCCCAGGGGAATCGGGCTGAATGGAAGTCTAAACTGCAATCGGAGTTAGAGCTGGGCCACATTGACACATGACCAGCCGTACAGGAGCCTAACATGGAACCATGGAACCCATTTCAGCTGTCTCATTGCTTGTCACGCTGCAGTTGTTCTCTCTCTGTTTTTTTTTTTTGTTTTAGTTTTTAGTTCCACCTGCTTTGTTTCTCGTGTTCTTGGTGCCTGCTCCAATTTATTTTATGGTCAATTTTGGGGTTTTTGGCCTCCATGACCAGAAAGTTCTCTCTAATGAGCCTCACACGGATTTCGGGGCCCATTTGTTTCCTGCAGGATGCGGCACAATAAGCATACATAATTGCATGTGTATTGTTTCCGGCTGCCAATTGTCACAGTGTGATTGTGATAGTGATTGTGATGGTGATTGTGACAGTGATTGCAGCACTTCAACTAAATCGTATGCCTTAATTATTTGTCTTCAGTCTGTTTCTAGTCCGGCTCAACTAGGATCATCTATCAAGACCATACAAACATGTCTTTCTGTCCGTCCTTCTAATTTGCGATTAATAAGTTTTTTTTCTTGGGTATGCATTGCGTTATCTTTATTATTATAATATATACATATATAAATATATATGTTTATACATGAATTTCAAATTAAAATTAATCACGCTTAACCGCGACGTCTCTGACGATTGTTGCGAGTGCGCTGGCTCTGGAGGTTCCGGCGGCGTCTTCCGGAGTTCTGTCTATTTCTGCGGCGGATTGCCGAGATTCTACGGTTCAGGGACTTAGATGTAGTCCTACATTGACGAAGATTACGTCTGGCACTGTGCAGATCTGAACGATACAAGTCTCTTTCTGCTGTTAGAGCACTGATTTTGTCATTCAATGATTGAATCTCAGCAGTTGAATCCGTGGTGGTGGAACTTGTAGTAGACGAACTGGAGGGGGTGGTGGACGAACTGGAGGGGGTGGTGGATGAACTGGACGGGGTGGTGGACGAGCTGGACGGTGTGGTGGACGAACTGGACGGGGTGGTGGTCGAACTGGACGGGCTGGTTGACGAAGAAGGAGTAGAAGATGATGGTGTAGACGAAGAAGGAGTTGAAGATGATGGTGTAGACGAAGAAGGAGTTGACGATGCTGGGCTGGTCGACGTTGGATCGGCGGTACCGGTAGATTCACAGACTGCGATCAGGCAGCAGGCAAGCCCAAAACAGAATACCAATGAAAGACGCATTGCTAAACTTTGTGATTATACTTAGATTGAGAAACTGCCAGGGCTTTTATACAAAAATCCGACCCAAGAATAACTAGAACATCTGAGCCGGAGAGATGCCGTAACTGTTGTTTAATGTATTCAGTTGTTTGGTTTCTTGTTTACATTTCACCACGCATTGAGTCTAATGTTAAGATCGCAATTTTTAGCAAAACAAATGGCGATAATACAATGCGTATTATATATGTAGAATACGGTTATTTGCATTTTATTTATAGTTGCCTCTTTGTTTATTAGTTAAAAAAAACACAATTTTTTTCGACTACACCTGTAGTATATATGTACATATGTTATTGTTCTCTAGTCGAACCGATTTTACTCAGTCAGTCTGTCTGTTTGAAGTCAACGTATTACATAAATCCGAATAGAGCTCTGTGTTGGGTATTCTATAGTCTGGCTTTCGTTTTCTTCTTTCTATGTGTTTACATTTATCCATTTGTTTCAATGTGAACCCATTTCTGCTTCATTCAGAGTATTTTAAAATGGCGGCATTTTATAGAAGTTCTAGTCAAAATGGAGAAATATTAAGTTTTTTTTATATTTTATATTAACAAATCCATTATTTGTGTAGTATAAGAACAAATCGTGCTCGCCTATTATTGTCCTTATAAAAAACAGAGTGAATGGCTCGATAAAGTCATTTAATAGACCCGAAGTTCCATAAAGGCGAGACAGTCCCGAAAAAAGGGTTGCCGTTTGATAAATTTCAATTGACGACAAAATCGGGAACATTTTTCCAACTGGCTTGGCTTGGAGCAAGCAGAAGGACGACGACAATAATGCTAGTGGCGATGGCAATGACAATGCGAATGCGAATGGGAATGGGAGTGAGGAATGAGGAATAAGAATGGAAATGGCAATGGCAATGGGCTGATGATGACGACGATGAAGAAGCGTTGATGTTGATGGCCCGAAAAAAGGGCAATTGAGGAGCAACAGCAACTCGTAGAAGGCTTTGAATTGATTTCGCTTCCCTTGCTCACACACACACACACACACACACATAGAGAGAGAGAGACACTAACACATAAACACACAAGACGGAAACGGAAGTCATGTTGTGCTGCAATGAGCGCCGCTTCTCGGACCTTCGTGCAGAAGGTAGACAGTTTTTTTTTGCTAGCTACGCTCTGATTCGACCGGGTTCGGTCTGGTCTGGTCTGGTGTGGTCCGGTCTAGCCTGGTCTGCACGTCTGCGCAATTGCAAAGCAATTGGAAGCGCTTATCAAGGCGCATACAAAAGTAAAGTACGAGGAAAGTAAAGTAAGGCGGAAGTGTTTTTCAAGTCTTTAGAGTCCTTTCTTTTTGTAGCGGGTGAAAGTCTTTTTAATTGAAGTGGACACACACACAGACACACAGTTGCAAGTGTATTTGAGTATATCCAATGATGCAGCGACTGGTCAACGCCTTTGACTATTCCAAAGGCAGTGGCCAAAGGAGTCGAGCAGAAAAAAAACCCAGACGGAACCAGGGACGGAACACGGACTCGGAACTCTCTCCTTCTCTCTCTCTCTCTGCCCTAGCCGTGTATGTCATTAGAATCTAGAATCTATTTTGCTTGCTAATTGGCACTTGGCTTTGTGCCGTGTGCTACGGCTGGAAGACCAAGCCATAATCATTACTTGCATGGAGCGCACAGTCCGAGTCAAGCAATTAGTGACAAGCCAAGATGTTGTTGGGGCACACAGCAAATGTTGCGTGAGCGCTTAATTATGACCAAGTGTTGCTGGCGATGGCGACAACTCTGCTCTGACTGTCTAATGCCACTGACAATATGCGAGGAGAGAGAGAGAGAGAGCGAAATGATTGCTGCCTGCTTAAAAGTTGGCTTTTAAGCACTTGGCCAATGGCTTCACAATTTGTAATGTGCGCGATCAATTACAAAGCCAATTGCCAAGCCAAAACGAGGCTATGAAATGCGCCGTTACAAGCAATAACGAGTTGGCAGCCCCGACCGACCCTCTGTTACGGCAAGCATAGTCTCCATAGCCCGCCCTGCCAATTCGTGCCACAAAAGTCAAGCCCCATGGCAGGGCGAGTGTGTGTGTGTGTGTAGGGTGTGCGTGCGTGCGTGTGTGGATAGATATATGTATGTATGCTCTGCCCGGCGAGTCAGTCAGGCAAGCAGCCACAATCCTTCATTGTTGTTGCAGGCAGGCAGCAACAGCAGCAGCAGCGGCAGCAGCATTGGCGATAAAATAAATTTGCATATGAATTGAGAATTAAGAACATTTTGCACATCGTCCTGTGCTGCCTTGCAGCAGCAGCCCGACAACCCCGACACCAGCGCCCGCACTCCCAATCTGCCATGCCATGCCCTGCTCTCACCCCTCCCCCTTGCATTTTCCAACCAGTTGCCATTTTTGATTGGGTTGCCTTGGACGGGGGCGACGTGTTACCATTGTGGCTGCTGTTTGGCCTTTGAATTAGAATGCATACACACACATACTCACACCCACGCATACATACATATATGCACATACTATATGTATGTATACTCATTCGACCCAAAAGTGTGAATGGCTTATTTCCTAGCTGCTGCTGTTCTTTTGGCCGCTTTTCGGCATTTTCCATTTGCATTTGGCCTTTTTGGCGAACAATTTTTACACGCTTTTCTCCTCTACAGATAGATAGAAATGGAAAAAAGCAACAACAACAGCAACAACAACAACTCGTTAGCCTATTGAAATTGAAAATGTTTTTGGCTGATGCGATAAGAATGTGCAGGGGCTTAAGCTGCCTGTCTGTGTGTGTGTGTGTTTGTAAGGGAATGTTGTGCATAACTTTGTTATGGCTTGCAAAGTTGCAGGTCAAATAATTGCGTCGATCCATGTATGTAGCTTCCAATAATTGGATTTTGATGCAGAGCTTTCACTTGAGCAGCGAATTTAAAAAAATATTTCATTCAAAACTATTCAGTTCACAGTTTTAAATTCATTGCTATCGATAGTTTTCGATTGGTCAGAGCGACCATCTCAATTAAAGGCAGCTTTTCTATTGATTTACATTATGTTATTTGGCTGTTAAGTTGAATATGCCGTAACCTCTCACATTATTATTTTTGTTTCGAAATTTACTCCTCGAGGTGTTTTCGCAATTCCACAAAAAAACAAACTAAAATGCAAACTTTATTGGATTTCAGAACTGGACACGAGTATTATAGGCCACAATGAAGTTTTGCAAGTACTTTCGGTGGAAAACTTCGACCAGAGCGACATGCAAATCCATCGATTTCACATGCAGTTCTCGCCAAACTGCGTTCCATACAAATTGCATTTACAAACAATTAGACAAGTAAAACTCACGTACAGTTCGACTGTGGTGGGGGTAGGCAGCAGAGCCCCGGGGCTGCCAAAGGTAACGCTGAATGAAACTGGCAACTGGCAGCGGGTTCCAGGAGCATCGCATACAATCGGTCGCCTTGTTTTATTGTGGGGCATTTGTGGAACTTTCGACATGCTCATAAAATTGCTCGTTTAACTCATTTAACTTTTTGTTGCGCCCTCTCTTCTTGGTGTGTGTGTGTGTGTGTGTGTATTTATACCCGCTACTCCTAGAGTAGAGTAGTAGGGTATTTTAAGCCGAAAAACTACTATAAACATATATGTACATTCGAGTCATCTGTTTGAAAACCTAGATCTTAAAGAATATAAAATAAATTTGGTGGTTATGTCTAAAAATAATACGCAGCACTTAAAAGTAGGCAACACTTAATATTTAGTATAAAAGTTGGGTATATTACAGCCAAGCACACTCTACTGTAGATTTTTTACTTGTTTTTTTATTTGTTAGAAGTTTGCATAAATTGCAGCAACAAGAAAAAGTTAATAATGCCGGAAGGCAAGCCAGGGTAGTAGCACAGCAGGGGCTAGAACTGGCTGAGCGAGGGAGGGAGGGGCAGAAGGATTTCGACTGGGGCGACAATGAAAATAATTCAATTAAAACACTTTTCCAGTTTGCGCCCTCGCATGCCAAGTTACAATTACGCCCAACCAAATTAACACATAGAGCATGCTCCTATTCGTTCCCAGCTCCCCACGCTCAACTCTCCCCTCCTCCCCTCTTAGTCAAGCTTCATGTGTGCATGTGCCCGCGGGCGCTTTGCATAAAGTTACCCGTCGCTGTCGCTTTTCATGTGGTCAAAGTTTGGGCACTCCTACCATCTCTCCCGGCTCCGCTCCCTCGGCGACATCTATGCCATGTTTACTTTGGTACTTAGCCATTGTTGCTGCTCCCGTTGTTGTTGTTGTTACTGCTGCTGCTGTTGCTGCCGTTACTTAAAGCCACAAAGTAGCTTTTGGTTCTCGAAATTTAAATGTTACCCTGGCTTATCCTGGGCACACCCCTCGCTGGTTTCGGCCTGGTGTTTTGTGTATTATTTTAAGATTTGATTGGTTGGCTAACACACACAGCTCTGTTGACTCTGGCCCGCTCCTGGGCATGTTCTGCAGCTTGTCTGTTTGGTCAGTCGCCGTTGGAGCGCTATTTGCATTTTCAATGGGCTCTCCTCCTACTCCTGCTCCTTCTCCTCCCCTGCCGACACTGATTAGCATGGCAAAATGGTTTGGGCTGGTCGCATGATACCTGCATTAGGAGACCATATAACAATTTGCCAGTTATTGCCCAGTCGCAGTCTCTAATCAATAATCGATGCATCCAGCCAGCCAGGCAGCCAGCCAGCCAGCCAGCCAGCTATCGTAAGCTGGCCATACAAATCAGGCGAAATCCCAGGGCTGAACTTGGGCGCAAAGTTCACCCGTTTAATTGGCCACTTCAGAGCCCAAAAGCCCGTGATGGGGCAATTCGTACAAAATATTTCCTTGGTTTTATGCACTTTTAACCCTTTAATGCAGACACATGGCGGCCATTTGCAGCAGTTTAAGTCCATTAAAAATTGTTTTTCCATAATTTTTTACCCAGCATTCAGAGCGGGCAAAACATTTATAGCGTTTCGGTGCGCTGTCGCTCGTTAAAAATCAATCCCCAAGCGACCCCAGCTGCCCGAGCCGAATTCTGTTGTCCGGCACAACGGACGGCAGGCACAGTCGGGATCAAAGTGACGGAGGATTGGTAAACTGTTGGACGGGGGGGTGGGGCGTCGGCGTGTTGTAGCGAAGGTGTCGCGCGGACTCTGCCCCGTCGCGGTCAATATGCGAGACTATAAGTCTATATAAGCGCCGATGCCGACGTTGACGCGGTCGCAGCAGCCATGTAGCCGATATCTTTGGTAACCTATCTGTGTGTGCGTGTGTGTGTGTGCATCTGTGACATGTGTCATGTCTGTGTGCGGTTGTGCGTGTGTATTTGCATGCACGTTTGTGTGTGTGTGTGCGAGTGTGCTGCTGTTGTGAATATATGGGAATTTGTTTTGTCATATCGTTTCGTTGCCCATTTTTTGTCGCCTTTTTGCGGCGAATTGTACACTACACTCATGGGCTTTTAAGAACTGTAAATCAGTATGTCTGTTGATAAAAATAAACTTATTTGTGTTTGCGACAGATTACTGCTTATGGTTTAATTGTTCTCATAATCGATATGTTTAAGGTTGCCATATCAATTAAAATCAGATGTTTCAATCAGTGTTCTAAGCCGCTTTTAAGTCTAATTCTACGCACCTGTTAATGTTTACCTAACCATTTACCAACACTGATTGAACGCAGCAGCCATTAAGCGCAATAAAGATGTTTATACAATTGGAATATATTGCTGTGTGTACCCATTAACATTTGGTAAAGTGTCTAAAACTTGTAATATAAAATATACGATTCCCCATGTATTCTTTTCCAGCTCAACATGTATAAATCTTTCACACTTCTGTCATGCTGTCTTCTAATAACCGATCGTAGCGCCATCGCCAGTCCGTTATGCCTGCTGAAACTACATGGAGGCGCAGTGAAGCGCAACATCCAATCTACGTGAAGCTATAGATTTGGCTATGACTGTGCCTGTGTGTCTGTTCGAGCCGAAAAAGTGTCCAATGTAACGCCACAACAAAGAACGTTAATTGACGCCAAAATGCTGCTGCGGAAAAAGTCGAAAAAAACACAAAAATCGTTGACTGAAATCAGACAAAAAGGAAAACAAATAAAAAAGGGCGAAGCATGTGTAAAAGGAATTTGTCCAGTTGGACACATGGCTGGCTGGCTGTAACAGGCGATACGGGATGCGATATCAAGCCACCATGAGCCACGGCTTGGCCTGTCTTGGCTACACAATTTGAAAATACGGCCGCGACCTGTGGCCCAAGTGGCTTGATTAACCCTACGACGTACGGGGTCGTGAGCCGAGAGAGTCCTTGCCAGTGGGCGTTGTTGAATCAGCACACGTGATTAATGGTCTTTAATTATGTCAGAGCGCAACGTTGGTCGACCTCCAGTCCCCCGCAGGATCGCTATACTATCCTGGCATGGGAGCAGCGGCATGCCAGTTAACCGTTTGACATTAAAAAATTGACACCGTTCGGGGTGAAATGTTGCCGACATCTACGCCGCTCCAGCTGACAACTGTCTGGCACACGTAGCCAGCCCAGTTGAAGTTGTCGCTCCGCTCGCTGTCTCTTCGGACGTGTACAACACGGCAGGGCACGGCGTGGCCCACACACGCACATACAAAGCGTCCCAAATTAGAGTTGGAGTCAGAGAGTTGGAACTGTAGCTGGAGTTGGAGTTGGAATCGGACATTTGTTACCAGCCGTGATTGTGTGTGGGCGTTTGTCTCGCTTGTCGCTTTTAATGAAAGCGTCATAAATTATGTTGCACTTGACGAAAGCAACAGCGAACGGGTTTCCCCATACAGAAGGCAACATGGGGCTGGTTGAGGCGACCAGGCGGATGAGGTTAGCATACTTAGCATATGGGCAACACATGTGCGCCTCGTTGAGCAGCAGATACAAATGGAGGTTGTTTAAGGAAGCGCCCGCCGAGATATGCCAAAAATGTGGTGCGAGGTTGAATATTTTGGAAATAATCGAGTGAGACAAGCTGAATCAATATGTAAGAACATATATATAAATATATATCTTGAATTGCCTTTAATTTTAGTAACTGCTTAAAACGAAAAAAGGTGTTTCTATTTACATTATAAGTTCATCTAAATAGAAACTCTTTAATGTCTTTCTTTTTTTTTAATTTTGATTTCAGTCTTAAAACACGTGTGTTGACTCTAAGCACACATTAGTTGAAATATAATATAAAAATTAAGTGCACGGCCATGATATTATATTATAATTGTATGTATTTGTAAGTAAATAAATATGTTCGCCCACATGATCATCTATAATAATGTAAACATTCATTGAAAAGTCTTTGACTAGCCTATAGAAATAACAATTGTCTGGAATATTCATGCTCTAAATTTACAGGTGTACTACTAAATTAACACAGCTGTAAGTACTGATCTAAAAACTATAGCTATTAATATGGGTAAGTCCTTATTAGTAAGACTGTTTAAACAAATGTTCCTTTATAGTTCAAATAAATTTATTCATGCATGATTACACTTTAAAAAAGTATGTAAAACAAATAGCTTATATAAATGATAAAAAGCACAAAGAAAAGATTTTGAGTGGAATTTTTTCTCATACTTTGCCAAAAGATTTGCTGTTTCTCTGTTTGATTCGTAGAAGTTGAGTTCATCAAATGACTCTCTATTATGACATTGTTCAGGATTGTGGACATTACAATACGCTCCTCTGATTTTATCTTCTTATCGATGGAAGATCTTGGGAGCACAATGTTAGCTCTATGATCTGCAACACATGCCACGGCCAGAAGAAGCATCCACAGCCAATGAGTTGACATATTTCACACAACGATTGTCTGGAAACAACTGTTCTCATTGTCAATCAAGCGAATGAAAGCTTTATTTAATAGACTCTCTAAATATTCTCATTATTATACAGTATACATACAGTTTGTTTTCTTTAATTGTTTAGCTGTTTTTGCGTATTGTCTGGCGGCTTTTTTGCTGCCTTGCTCACTAAGGTGGCAGATCTTTAGATTTCTGTCTGGCCAACCAGTAATTATAGTAAAAATGTTACTAATGTTATGACAGTTATTTAAAAGGGCATTAAGAAATGAATGATATTCGAAGTTTGCCAAGCTCGTCTTCATTCAGTAAAAAAGCAGACGCTACTTTTCAATGAAAAGTTGTACAAATATTGTCGTAATCGAGTCGACAGTCATGGGGGGATTTGCACACACTGTATGCCTAACACACACATATGAGAATAAACATAGACGAGTGATTGTGTACAAATCAAATAATTATAAAAGTTGAGAGCTACATGCCAAGCTACCCCGACCAAACTCGGGCTGAGCCTTTGGCAATGTTTGGCCAAAAACTTGAGGCATACGAACAAAGTTTGCTCAAAGGTGCAGCCAAAACTTTTGCCAGCCAAAACTATTCGCAGGAAAAATTCATTTAGGCGCATTTAGGCGCCACGAGCGATGGTCTCTCTCTCTCTCGCTCTCTCTGTCTCTCTCTATGGGCTGTATGCGTGAGCAGGATGTCAAGTCAAAACATTTTTAAAGCCCAACTGCTGTTTAAGCAGCCAAATCATTTTTGGACACAAATTTTGTGCAGCCTCAGCGACGCCGGCGAAAGTTTTCCTCAGCAGCAGCAGCAGCAGCGTTGGCAAAAAACTTTTGACGACGCCGCCTCCGCCGCCGACGCTGCCGCCGCTTCGCATGAAGCATGCTTCCTGTGCAGTCCCGTCAGTCCCGCCTGCTATAGTACTTGTTCAGCTAGTCACTTCTCCCCTACCGCCCCCCTTCCTCACTTGTTCTGCAGTCTGCCAATTCGAGTTACAGAACTCCAGCGAGGCGTGTGAAATGTGCTGCAGCCTTGGAGCAGCTACGCTTTGATGGATTTGCAGCACGAAATGAGAATGCAGCGAGCCGAGTCGGTGACCAGGCCACAACCAAAGCCGGAGGAGTACACGCCCATCAACTTTTCACACCCTTCGCTTTGTGTTGGATTTTAAAAATATGTATATGTATATTTGCATAAGCTTAAGAACTGCCATAAACTAAGGTGATCTCTTGGCTGCTCATCCGAATAGCAGGCTAGGCTGATGGTGATGGCGCTTAGTCACCTTCTTTTTGGGGGCCGCATTGGTACTCGTGTAGGTACGCTTTCGTTTGGTTTTCTTAGATTTTGATGAACCTGAACCTTTTGATCCGCTTGATCCTTCGTCAGCATTGTCCTCATCGCCTTCCTCCTCATCACCATCCTCATCGCCTTCCTCATCACCATCTTCATCTTCATCGCCATCACCATCCTCATCAGCAGTCTCATCGCCCTCCTCATCGCCATCTGCCGTCCCGTCATCATCCGTATCATCGCCATCTTCGGAATCACCCGCTTCAGTAGCCTTGGCTTCCTCGGTCTCTAAGGCACTCGCTAACTCATTTGGAGCATCCTCAATGTCCTTTAATTCCTCTGACACTACATTAGAAGTATCTTCATCGGTTTCAGTGCTCTCTACCAGATAAAGGCAGCTTATCAGACCAAATAATATTACCAAAGATATGCGCATTGTGAAATATTTAAATGCTTGAACCGAACTAATATCCAACTTCTTATATAGCATTTCGTATCATTGAGGAACCTAGAAAAGCTGATATGAATATACGCAGCTGTAGCCTCATTTCATTTGGTGTCACTGGGTTAATTATACCTAGAAACTTAGAAAACAATTTGGGCCACGATACTGTTAAAATAGTGATATGTTATAAAGTATACTATAGTTTAAAATTGAAGTTACCTTATTTCAGAATAGTTTAGTATAGTTAAGAGTACATAGCATAGGTACAGTATGGTATTTTCATAGATATTTTCAACATAATATTA
Organism: Zaprionus tsacasi; assembly: GCA_018904105.1. Taxonomy (NCBI): domain Eukaryota; kingdom Metazoa; phylum Arthropoda; class Insecta; order Diptera; family Drosophilidae; genus Zaprionus; species Zaprionus tsacasi. The sequence continues at coordinate 26,396 of JAEIFR010000610.1, read as the reverse complement.
ACAATGTTTACATTTAGTTCTAGTTTGTTAAGATGAAAATTTAAAGTATCATGCATATTTAGTGGGAAAAGAAATCCCCAGCTTACTCTTTAAGAGCTCTCACACCTGATGAAGTGACGAACTGAATATCGAATCCTCCCTCCAGGCCACACCCTTTCCATTCGCAATCAGCATCAGCATGGATAGCACACATTCAGTCACCCTCACTCAATGGTTATGTAGTATATGTGGAAAGAGTTCTCGGAATCCGCAGCAGACAATTGGCCCGCTGCAGCTCTCCAAGGACTTTATTATGCCGAGAAGTGTGGGAGGGGGGGGGTTGCGTTTGAGGCGTGCTTAAAAATGCTTTTCTTGTAGCCACCCAGCCAAGCAGGAATCAAATCAAATAAAATATTCATTTTGATCTTTGAACTGTGCATAAATATGCACCCGCGCCGCGATGAGGACGAATGGCACAGAGATTTGCCAGCGAGCGTCTACTGCGGTTTGCCGCTGCGCCACTCCATCATCATCATCCATTCCGTTGAAGGACGAGCGACGACAACGCCAATATCCTTGTAACGAGGCAACAATAGCAAAAAAAAATCCTGGTTTCCTTGCAGTATCAGGTCGCATTTCTTTCTTTATTGTGAGATGAATTGAAAAATTGATGGAAATATAGAGCTGCGACTTAGGATTTGGGTTAAGTGATTTATTTTGGGATACTGCGGCTTTCTGAACACTCTCTTTGTATCCGCTAATTGTTCGCCTTTTGTACCAGTGCTTTATACAGGTACAGGAATTCGATGATGGGCGACGTGAAACTTAATTTCGAGCCTAATGCAATCCACTTACAATGGCTTTATCTGATTTACTTGCTACGAAATTGCATTTCGCAGGAACTTCACTTGCAGGGGGAGGGCATTAAAAATGCCTTTGGCCATTCAAAAAGTTCTTTCCAATCGGGTGTGTGTGTGGGAGTGGACCCAATTGTTGCCATATTTATTTTGCTGTCCTGCTTGTTCTCTTATCCGCTTGTCCTGTCGCAGACTGACTCAATCTGCCATCAATGTTAACTCTAAATACGGGCATCAAGAACCCTCCAGCTCTCTCTCTCTCCTTCTCTCGCTCTGCCACTTTGTCCTCCCTTCTGTCTGCGATTTATCTTGTTTATCAGCTTACCAGAATGCCGACTCCTGCATATGGTTCTTCGGTTGCGCAGTTTGCGCAATTTTTGTGCTTGATTGCGCCCTAAACTGAGTTTCTTATGCGGCATTTACTCTAGATATCTGATATACTCTGTAGGTAAATGTAAATAACATGAAAGTTTTGTGATACTCAAATAGAACGGCATATTTTGTATTTGCGACTTACCTAATAAGTTTTTTGCCAAGAGTAATTGAAAATAAACACGAAATGTCACATGAAAAACAAGTGGAGAGAGAGAGAGAGAAAAAAAACAATGTTGAGTTATTGCAAAAATATTGTTTAGAATATCGTTTGAATATATCGAAAGAGTTAGTATTTATTTTATTATCGATATTAATTCGATCTCCTATTTGATCATCTCTGCTTTATTAAATCTGGAAATTGCACCAATTAGCTTAAAAATGTAAGATATTTATTCTGAAGCAACAACTTTGTCGTGTTTAAACTCACCTAAACACCTTAACGAACAATGTGCAACGAGAGGCATGGGGAACCCTCGAAGAGAACATCCCCAGAAGTAGTTGCAGTTGTTGCTCTCCACCGCAACATCGTATTGGCCTTGTTTCGGGATTTAAATGAGATTTGAAATGTGTAAAATGGCACTGGAAAACAAAAGATTTATTGCCGTGCACGAAATTCAAATGGAAAAGCTACAGGCTGCCCGCACCACCCAGTGCTGCCTCACATAATCAACTAATTCAATAATCCAACTAGAAGCAGACACAGAAAGAGAGAGAGCGAGAGAGAGAGAGGAAAGTGGTATGGGGGCATGGCATAACATGGAACACTGTGATTTATACTCAGCGAGTGTGAAATACAACAAAACATTTCCTGTACATTGCATTGGGGCAGAGGACATGCCTGATATCCTACTAGCAACAACTTAATGCGCAAAAACAAACAACAATGCGATGGCCAGAAGAAAAATTGTTTGACCAAAACCAGTGCCAAAACACACTCTATAGAACTAGTAAAGAGAAATGTTACGTTGGATTTCTTTCTTTGCCGCCTCATAGAGGGCAGAGCAAAAATTGCTAAGCATGTCGTTTGCTATTCAAACAATTTGCATATCCTTTTAGTGCAGCGAGTGTACTTAAGAAAGCAGCACAGAGTCGGAGCCGAGGTCTACTTTTCTCTCTCTCTCCCACTCTCTCCCTGCCTTGCTAAGAACATAAGAACAACAAAAGTCCTGGGCAGGCATACCAACACGACAGTCAACCGAAATCCAATGTCAGCTCAGGAATTCGTGAACGACAGAGAAAGAGACTGAGAGAAAGGGAGCGAAAAAGAAGAAAAAAAAACTGGTGTTGAATTTTATTTAACACGTACGAAGCGGGCACAGAATGCACAGCTTTATGGGGAGAGCGGGGCTGTGCCAGTCGAAAGTATTGAAGTGAAAAGTAAATGGAGGAGGCCTCACATACTCGGCATAGTGCTAGGCGAGTGTCATCCCACTGCGTGTCCCCGTTCTCGGCCAGTTGCCAGCCATAATATTTATGCGCAGACGTAGCTCAATAAGCTGCTCAAGGATTTATTAGCCAAATGGACAGATTTGACTGGCTGACTAGCTGCCAGGCCAGACTATCCGACTCCGGCTGTGTGACTCTGTTCGGTCGACTCTCTGGCTGTGGCATATGTGTAGCTTGTTGCTGGTTCGAAGGAGACAGCGGTCTGTGCAACATATTGCAAGAGATACACTGCAAGAAATTGGATGGGAGTTACAATACGTATTTATATTGTTATATTATCTACTAGAATTTTTTAAATATAATTTTAATTTACTTGGAATTGTTACTTTAGATAAATTTGTATTATGTGCATATTATGTATTAATTTTATTATATTAATCAGTTCAATTAGAATTACATTTTACTTTAATTGTTTCTAAGCTATTTTCAAATTTTGTGCAGTGTCGTCAAATTAAAGATTTTTATTGTTAGGTATGCAACATTTACTTATTTATCGTATGAGCTTGCCGACTTCGAGCCCAACTTTTTGATAAATGTTTTCAAAATGTTTGCATTGAATGGCAATTTTTATAAGATTTACAACGTGAATCGCCATGCGAGCGTAAGCTCACCAGTTGCCAGACAGACAAAGGGTATACGTGAGTGGAGATGTGTGGGGATTGTGGAGCAGCTGCCTAGTTTAACAAAGACTGAACCCAGGGGCCCAAGACCCTTGTCTAATGGACCTCAAATAGTCGTTGATTTGACCCACGAACTTTTTGTGATGTTCTGAAAGGGTTCATCTCTTGAATTCAATTGAATTGGGAATGAATCAGTGAATGCCTGTGATTATGGCTAAGAACAAGTAGAAAATACTTCATATAATGTTGAAATGAAATATGTTTGCTAAGATATATTAAAATTTATCTTCGATCTACTTATGTTTAAATTAGCATTGCAACAGCTACACATCGTAGAACAGGATTAGCATCATTTTTTCTATACTTTCCAAAGTAAAGACTACCTTCAATTCGATAGTGACTAAAGCTGAAGAAGGACGGCACTAGGTTTCCTTCCGCAGTCCATCCGCGTAGATAATAATCACCCGGTGGAACGGGACAACTTGTCGTAAAGTTGCTTATTTTCAGCATACTTTTAAACCAGCGACTTGCAAGAGTATTCCGAGTTCCTTTGATTAGACTACAAAAGTCAATATCGTTGTGGAATAGTTGTTGGTAGTGTTTAGCTTTCGACATGCGGAAATCAATGGTCAAACCACCCTTTAAACCATATGATACAGTTTTAATTACTTTCATATCCATCACAATATTTCCATTTTGAATTTGAGCCGAAAAATTGGCAAGAAAGTCACGGTTGTAAATGCAATCACTAACAGTTTCAAAGACCAGTTTACTTGCCTATGGGTAAAAAAAATTGTATATATCATTGTTATTATATATTGAATATCAGATAAATACCATTATATTGACTATGTATCCTGTGAAAAAGAGTATTTTTATTAGTTTAAATCTACTTGCAGTCATGGTAATATTTTAAAGTGCACTGAAAGTTTCAAAATTCCATCATATTATAATGATTCAGTTGAGTTAATTTGTGATTATATTCAATTATGTATAATGAGGCAATTAAAGTTATTTTAGTCGATCGTTACCCTAAATCAATCAACACGTGTATGTTTCGGATAAAATCTTATTAACTTATTTTACAATTAAGTATTTATTTCTGTATTTGAAATTTTATATAAGTCTTTATTTGTCCAAATATTTTCTATTTAGCTTTTAATAGTGCAAAAACCGTCATGTCCAACACAAAGTCCTCTTGATTTGTCTTGAATTTCCCGTAGAAAAAATGTCCAGTTACGCGATAATCACCCGCATACAAATATTGTGGAACCAGGGAGGCATCTAGCTTCCAGTCGTGTAGAAAATAGTGACCCACATGAACTGGGCAATTGTACATAAAGTTGCCATGTTTGAGCATGGTCTTGAACCAGGTCTTGAATATATTGCTCTTCACAGCGGACACAACTCCACAAGTATCCATAATGTGAGTGAAAACACTCTGATAGTTCTTTGTTTTTCCCAGACTTAGACAGAAGTCAACGTGAACTTTAAAGCCACGGGTCAGGGGTTTTCTGGTTATCATATCCAAGTTGAGGGAATTATTGACGATGCTCATGGTAAAGTTTTCAAAATATTTCGGGCTGTACTTGCTTTCTCCAGATTGGAATATAATGCTAGACTTTGCGATGAATGAATAATTGAATAATAAGTTAATTGTCAGTAAGGACTCACGGCATCGACAACAGTCGTCAGTTCGCAGCCAATTTGAATCGCAATTAGTATTATATAAACCGATTTGTAAAATTTGTCCATTGTCTATGCAATGTTTAAAGTCAAATGAATCTGGGAGTAATTGATTATTTAGTCTGGCTAACAAGTTATTCAAAATTTAAGACTAATCGAGTTTTAATTGTCGTACGCAAAATATTCAGTTCTACGAAAACTAGGCATAAGTATCAGAATTAGGCTCTGAGATAATTACATTTAGATATAGACTAGTTAAATGTATAGTATCTATAAAAGTAACTAAATAGTTTTCCCGCACAATGGTAAATATAGCGATTTAACGCAGTATTTATTGCCAAAATAAAATATATAGATAATAGATTTTCTAAAAATAATTTACAATAAATTGTGTTTTATGTTCACAACAGCATTTTATAAAAGAATTAATAAACTATTAAGTTTTAATATGAATATCATAACTTTTGAATTATTTCTCTCTTACTTAATTTCGATATCTAGAAAGCATTCAATAATAAAATCTTTCGTTTTTTCCTTATCCCTATTTTGAACAATGTTAAAGGATATACGATAGGCGCCAGCAAATAAAAATGTAGGAATAGCAAGATTATTGATATTATAATTTCTAATATAATAACAATTCGGTGGCATGGGGCAAGGTCTATTAATGTTACCATATGAGAGCAATCCTGATAACCAGCGCTTGAACATGTTATTCTTCTGATAGTTCATAATGCTGCACATATCCATGGTATATCTATAGAAACTTCGAAAGCTTTTCGTTTTGATCTTGCGCCCCTGAAAGTCCATGTTTATTTGCAGTCCCGAGAAGAATGGACGAATTAGATCCAATTCAACGTTCAATATCGTGTTATCCATACGCATTGAGAAGTTACGCAAATAATTTCGATTATAGTCCCCACATGTTGCGGGATTTAAAAGGGTGAATTTGGAAATCTAACGTCGAATGGAAATGGAAATTAATCCATGTACTCGAAATTTACCAACTCTTTCGATATTTACCACGCTTGAAACTTGAAAAAGACATCCAATACCAATGAATATTGTTGTTGGATAGCACCGCATATTCGATCTAACATATGAAACAATCAATCAGACACTAAACACTGATTGAATCCAAGTTTCGGTTTAAATCGGGGGCAATTTTTATAATATTTAAGAAAATAATTGCATGCTGAATATAATATAGAACGAAATTATTGAAATTCCAGTAAACACATTAAAATTTAAAAATATATCACAATATTACACTCAAAATTGGTTCATCAAATCGTACATTGACTCAAAAACACTTTTATATTGAAATTAAGTCTGGGAATCATTCGGATTTCAGTAATTACTGCCCCAATTTACATTGTGAAATCGAACTTTGCACATATATGCAGCTGAAACTGGATAAAAAATGTTTAATATTGGATGAGCATACTTAGAAAACCAAGAAACATTCTTTTTATTTGATATTACTTCAAATATGAATTCAGAACATATATTGGTTTTATTAACTGTGATTTTCTTATTGATATTCTTTGGCTTATGCAGTATGTATAATATTTAATAGTGTCATTCCGATAGCACGTTCTTGGTATTCCGATATTGTTATTGACTTTTTATAGCTTCCTCAATAAGCTATGCAACGCCGTTAGCAAACAGCCAATTGCTATAAACTGGAAAATATATGTGTATGTACGATACATAACCCAAAGCCGATATCAATCGTCGGGCACATACTATAAATCATACAAAATACTCACGGAATCAAAGCGATTGCCACCTCACAGTGACAAAAAATAGCCTAAAGCTCTTTTAAAATTCGAAAACAGTCACAGGGAGCACAATAAACACAACGCGAGTCCCAAACATTGCAAATATATTGAATATTAATTTCTCGTAGTATTTCTCGCTATCTCCCTCCTCTCTCTCTCTCTCTCTCTCTCTCTGCCTGTTTTGATGGTCCATTTTAATTCAATTTGCAATTTGCAATGTGCAAAATATATGCAAATTGCGCGTTCTGAGTAATATTAAATATTTTATATGGAATGACAGTGATGGATATTTCGATGGGGAAAAATAGATTTAATGGATACGTGTAGCTGAATTGGAACACTCTGACAGAGTATAGAGAAGGCGACTATGGAAACGAACACGATTGCTTGATTGATTGCTAAGTGAGATTTGATGACATAATGCGCTTTATATACCATAATATTTGAAGAGATTTTTCCCAGTAAAAAGAATAGTTAATATTCTGGCTGCGCTTATTGGCAACTATATTGCTCATTGGATACATATACATATATGAGAAAAAACAGATAGATAAATTTAAAGAATACCATTGAAACATTAAAAGTGCTGATTGCGGATTGGAAACTTTAGCTGTGAGCCGGTTGCATTGGCCTAGACCGCCTTGGGCAACATAGCGAATATGCCGGGCTTCAGATTATTAACATCCTGGACAACAAACTCTCCAGAGATTTGATCGCTCATCAGTTGAGTTCGTTTCTTGCTGGCATCCAAATGGTATGCCACGAAATGTATATCGAACTCGATCTCCGGCAGAATGGCTGTGGTTGGATCCTCTGGCCACCAGAACTTATTGATGAAGTACGATCCCTGCAATTTTCGATTAAAGCGTAAATGATGGAATTTGTATCTACCCTAAAAGAGGCAGATCTAAAGTGCAGTTCAGACAGTACAACTACACACACACAAAACAAGACTTACCTTGGCAATGGGGCAGCTATCGATAATATTGCCGTATTCCTTTATAAAACCATGTACAAATCGTCCCACTGGGGATTTAGTGGCAAAGTTCAGTATACGGCAGACATTCACGGTGCTATTCAATGTGGTGCTATAGAACGGATCCTGTTTGTTTGTGATTCGCACCTCCAGATGAACATCCACATCGTGCAGTTCCTGATGCACCTCCATAGAGAAGTTCAGATGCGGATCTGAGTTGTCATACGTGATCTTGTGGCTGACCAACTTCTCTTCGCTCCACAATTTGATGTTATTGAACTTGGGTCGCAGCATTTTCTATATCAAACGAGAACTGAATAAAGTACTATGAAAGTATTATATTTTTCAGGACTCACCTCTGCCAGGGTTCCATAGCAAAGTGCCAAAAGGATTTGCAACAAAACGAGACTGTTTAACAACATGACGATGACTTGCTGATGATGTCTGCTGTTGGTACTCCACAGACCCTGCGATATTTATAATGCTGCCAGACCGCTCGTACAAATCGACACAATAATTTTGTTTTCGATGCTATCGGGGAATGGAGTTTATAATAAAATGCTTGAATGATTTTCAAATGACTTGAAAGTCAAACAAAACATTTAGGCGACTAAATTTGCCATGGCGCATCCGATTCCAATCTCATCTTTCCCACTAATGACTAAGCTAATCATTGATCCACTGAGGCATGACCTTTTGCTAATTGCAATGAATGATATTTTACTACGGAATAATTGAAAAAGTGCCAGATAATAATTTAACCAAGATGAGAGCAGTACTTTCTCTAAGTTTCCATTTCATGGCATTTCTGCTACTTCTTATGTGCCCCTTGGGATCGAGTTGGGTAAGTTCTTTATAATCGATACAATTTCTTTTTTTCTAAATTCTTTTCTCATGTTTTCAGCGTTCTTTTAAGATCGTCTTCACACGCTTTGACTATGAGGCTAATGCGAAGTTGGTAGACGTTAAAATAGATATCAAGAACAGCTCGGATGGCGCTCTAAATATTGTTACCGAAATCCTTGAGGTCTTGAACGATGTTGAGCTTACTGCGAGTATTGCTCTAGAGACAGATCAGGGCAATTATACCAATCTGTTGAGTAGATCCATGAATTTCTGTAAGATGTTGAAAGAGCGTAACGCTGATCCGCTATCACGTATGATCTATCAGGATTTGCTGCGACATGGCAATATGATGAAGGAGTGCCCCATACAGAAGGGAACCTATAAATTGGAGGACTATCGTGTGGATGAGGAACTGTTGCCCAGCTATTTGCCCGAAACTAACTTCAAGTTCAGTGTGCGTTTGACCAAGCCCAAGGGTGATCAGATCTTTAAGGGAATGCTCTATGGGCGTGTCGATAAGTCGAAGGGTTTCAACAATCTGAAAATGTTTAGCATGGGCTAAAGCAATTATATTTACTTTGTATACATATATCATGTTGTTGTTGTGAAATTTGTGTGTGTATTATAATGTTCTCCAGCTGTTGCAATATAAAAACTTCTTGATCTAAATTATGTTATAGTCAGATTGTTATGTTTCTGTCTCTCTCTCTCGCTGTTTGGATTGATATTAGTATGCAAAATGCCTTTTGTCGCACAATTGACATCATGAGGCGTCATCGCCATCAGCCTGGCTCTCTCCTGCCTGCCAGAGCCCGCAAGTTGCCCCCGAGATTCATCGTCGTCATCGTCACGTGTTTGCCTGCTCGACTGCGAAATTCGCATGTTTACCCGACGGTGACAAGCTGTCTGCAGGCAGCGAATTGATGACGCTGATAATGGCAATATGTAGGAGTATAGGAGGGTTACGTGGAGGGGCCTTAGAGATGTTGCGGGTGTTGCTGGCTAAGACATTTGTGTAGCCCGACAATGATTTAGATGCGCACATGTTCTCATGCAAGAGTTCTCTCGCGAAGAGGTCGAGAACTCGTGTGTGTGTTGATTCGTCTGATATCGTTAGGAGCATAAATTAAGGTTCTACACAGAATGGTGTTGAGTAGATAGTCCGTTAAATAATTTCAGCATAAATCATTGATGCACTTTACATAGTGTTGATCTTTCTTCAAATATCTCATTAGTCATGCTGAATTTACTGAATCAGACCACGTAATAGAGCCTACGAATGAGATACGACTAGATATATACACAAAGTTTGCCGACATCTGCTCAAAGACAATAAAAACTTGCAAATAGTTGGTTGACTGCTCCCACTCTCTCTTTCTCTCTCCTCTTTCTCTGTCTCCTTGCAAGTTTATATCTGAGAAGCGAGTTGGGGGTCTCTAGACTCAGTATTCTCTACTTTCTGTAATTAAGGATGCACTGCACATCGCTTATGCCAAGAGTTGTTGACAGCGGTAATGCCTTGTGAGTCAGAAGAAGCTGACAGTGAGAAAAAAATATACATATATATCTAACCATACTATATACACAAATGTATCTAAGTGAACTCGTATTAAGACAGCGATAAATCTTCACAGCAGGCCTGAAGCACTTAAGAACTGCAATTAGAAGAAAATACCGGATTTGTAGAGGTACTTTATATTTTTACTATATAAATATACGTTTAGCAGCTTCAAAAAGCTGTTATCGGGAGTGTTGCCCTCTCTATAACAGTCGCAGTGCTGTTCTCTCTATATTAGTAGCAGTGTTCAAAGAGTATTAAATACACAGAGATTGCATGACGCCGATCATGTCTCCGAACCAACGAGAAGTTCGTGGGCAACGATGGGGACCTCTCGGTTAGCAATCAGAATAGCTTTCGCGGGATATTTTTCAGAGACGGAGAATGGGAAATTTTGTTTGTTTGTTTGTTTAGAAAAGAGACTCAGAAGAAAAGCAAAGAAATATCCCAATGCGAAGTAGCGGAGAAACAGCTGGTGCCCGCAAAAGCTCCGCTCCGCAATCTCTATATATTTAATACTCTTTGCAGTGTTGCCCTCTCTATATTAGTGGCAGTGTTGCCCTCTCTATGTCAGTCACAGTGCTGCCCTCTATCTACATATACGTTGTCTCAATTTAAACGTTTTTTTCCCCATCTGTTTCGAGGTCCTTCCGTCAACGGCTGCTCGGGCAATTTATACCGTTTGCCCAAATTAAATTTGTTACATAAAAATGTTAATTTTTTTCGATTATATTTTTTTTTTTTGATTGCATGCGCATTTCAATTATTGACATTTCAATGACTTTTATCGTATTTATATGTCAACCTTACCGTTTCGCAAAAAAAAAGGAAATTAATGCAAGTGACTTTAATTGTTGTGAGGTCATAAATTAAATATAATTGATAATAATTATTGTTGCCACGTTGTTGTCGTAGTTCACTGAATTAATGCAAACGCAATAAATAGAACGCTAAGTGATTTCCAAAATGTAGAGCACTCGATCTTGTTAGATCTTTAAATTCTTCTCACATTGTCGTTGGCGGCGGCTTGCCTCTGTTTAATGACTCAGCTAGGAAGAAACAAGAATAATTGAAGATTGTTTGGGGAACCCAACACCTTATACCCTTTAATAGAACAGCGAGACGACGGAAAATGAGGAAACTTAGTGTAAGAAACGTATATACTCGTAAGATTTGTTACATTATATGTAGAAAAACTCTAAATATATCCATAAACCTGCGAACATACATACTATAGTTCTTTAAAGTTGCACATAGTCTAAAAAACCATATTATAAAGAATTTAACAATATATATAAATTTACAGGTTTTTATCACAGTCGTATACCCCACAGGAGCACTTCTCTTGAAGGGGTATGCAAACTAAAATCCGCCTATAAATTGCGAATAAAGAAGTTCCCCAGGGAAATTCCAAGTATAAATTATGTGAGTTGAAATAAAATGAACACGATCAAGTTTGGTATGTATAAACTTAACAGAGGTGTCAGGTGTTTCCAAGCGTATGGATCGATGAGAAGATTGATCTGAAATTGATTCCCAAGCAATCGATGCGAACATGAGATATTCAAATGAGATCAGTACAAAATGTGGGTTGATATGCAAATTCGGGTATTTCAAGTGCGAGGCACGTGACTGGTAGAGGAGCGCGAAGAGAAGAGGACCCACAATCGATTTCAGAACTCAATCAAATTCGATGCAACAATATTTACCACGCCCAGTAAATAGGTTTATAATGGGTTTATTGAACCATGCACTACTAATGGGACTGTGATTGATAATTGACTTTGTAATATTGATTATATCATAATTTCATTGGGATTGGCACAGCAACAACATTTTCACGTTAGTTTCGACGACAACTCGTACATTTTAATATACCATACATATAGTATGTCTTTCGATTCTCACTCAAGACCTTAACCTCGAAAACGCAAAAACGTTTTTTGGTTTTTTTTTTTATTCGCTGGTTCTGTGGGTTAGCATTGCTCTGGGGCTTCTTCAATTTGCATTTTTCTCAAGTTTTTGGCATTATTTTCTGGGTGTTTCTGGAGCGCCTGAAGGGGGAAGAGAAGGGGGTACTGTGTATCTGCATTGAAAATCGCAATCGTAATCGCAATCGCAATCTCTCGGCATATGAAGTTGGCATAATAATTTCTGTCACACAATTGAAGTGTTCACAAATGCAAATCGCAAACGATTGGCGATTGCCCCAAGGCGGCAAAGTGTAAAAAGAAAGGCGCCTGTGTGAAAGGGGTGTACGTATGATGGGAATAGCGAATAGCGAATATTGCGAGTTCAATGGCCATGGGCGAAGTTTCTCTTAAGCTGGGGCGAATTTAAAGTTTTTAATTCGCAATTCGCTGAACTCTGAAAATCCACTTACAAAAATTATGTTAATTGCCATAAAAAGACAGAGCCGAAGGAAGAGAGAGTAGATAGAGAGAGAGAGAGAATAGAGGATAGTGAGAGGGAGAAATGAAATCTTATTAAATCAGCTTGGCCAACAAAAAAGGATAAGCATAACCGGCAGACAATTGGCAAACAAACAAATTGCCAAAAATAACAGTCGGCACTGAGAAAAATTCCAGCTATGAAATACGAAAATGAGTGAGACTGAAGTCGAGTTGAAATTTTGATGAAATGAAATGTTGTCTGCCAAGTGCCGTCGACAATCCTGGAGAGGAGCAGCAGGCCGGGCAGGCAGCTCTGCCTGCTCTGCCTGCCTTTCTCGTTCAATATTTGCACTTTGAGGCGTTGCCAGCTGAGAGCTAATTTTGACTGTCTTTGAGTTGGGACGGGACGAAACTAGGACTGGGAATGGGAATGGGACTGCGACTCTGTACAGAGTATTTCTTAAGACGTTTTGTATATTATTGGCTTGGCACTGGGACTCTCTTGCTCTCTCTTGCAATCAGACTCATGGAGTGCTTGGCAAATACTTGGGTAGAGAGAAAACTGTAATCAGTTTTTGGTAAAGTTTTTAATACCATTTTGCATTTAAAATATGCTTGTATTTAAGTGAATTGAGTTTTAGTTCTCTCTGTGTCTGTGTGTCCCTAGAGACATCCCATACCATACTTGCTACCTTCAAGAAATCATAACTTGATATGGCCCCCAAAGCATTTTGCGCATAAAACTCGTTGAGAATCGAGGAATTTATTTGTTCCTCCTGCACACAAATTGCCCTGCCCACCGAACCTATTGCAATTGCTACAAATTTTTACATAAATTTGCGCTATGACAAGCCCCTGTCTCGGGGTCCCATACCAGCACTAGCCAGCGTATTATTCAGGCCGTTAGCATTTTTTTAACACCTCCGCCATCGTTGGTTTTATGAGTTTTATCATCATCTCTGCCTGCCTTGGATTGCCTTGGGTTCTCTCCTTCAGTTTCTTCTTACCTTTTGAGCAATTTTTAAGCCGGAAATCCACTTTCAATTGTTTGGGGTGCCGCCCCAAGCGTCTTGGGGGTTTACATATTGCTCATTTCAACTGCGAAGGCAGGAGGAACTTCAACTTGGTCCCTCGCTTATTGCCGCTGCCTGTTGAAGTGTAAACATTTTCACAGTAGGTGTAAATAAAATCTTGTAAACGGGTCCTGCTGCTGCTGTGCGGAAGTCAGTAAAATTCTTATCAAGGTGGGGTTTTTTCCTGGCCAACGGCTGATTGTTTGTCTTTCTTGTCCGAGCTGAATCTGTGGACTGTTTACTCGGATTATTGTCAATAAATTACGCAAATTATTTGAGGGAACAATTTCATTTTGCATTCATCTATTCAGTTTCTTGGTAGGATAAATTAAGAGCCACTGCATTTGAAAAAAAAAAAAATTAAATGAATGAGGAATTTAAATAAAAAGTAAACTTTATTTTCAAATAAGAAAATATGACTTACTTTAGAAAATATATAGATTATTCAATAAATGAGTAATTTTATTTAACAACAAGTCGGTAAGGCGCGCCCGACTGCAAAATACCCTTCGCCCAGTTCCCAAAATCCGTTACAAACATCAAACACATTTTTCTGCTATGCCTCCTTATGCCTGTTAGGCAACAATGTACCATACATATATGTATGTAGGAAAATCCATATACATACTCAGCTTTTATACAAGTAATTTGTATTAAGGTATCATTTAAAAATCTAATCGTCACCGCCACGGTCATCGTCATCCCTGTCTATACACATTGTACAACAACCTATGAGTGTCAATATAGGACAGAAAAGTATCAGAAAACAACAACAGAACATAAAGAAGAACACGAGGATTATGAGTACAAGAATCTTGCCAAGCAAAGGGTTGCCTCTTCTATTATATTTATATAATGGATACATAGTAAAGAAATGCCACAACTAACCAAAATTTGAATTTTGAAAAAACTAAAGAAATTTGTAATTTTTATAAATAAATAAAAACGCTCACTTTGTTAATAGCAAATTTGCATTTCTTATTTTGAAATTATCCTGTTTATACACAGCTTATATACATATTTAGATGCATCTTACAACCCCATAGAAAGTAAGAAGAACAGCAGAAAATACAATATCACAAAAAAAAAACAAGTCGGTAAGGCAACAGTCGAGCACGCCCAACAGTCAAATACCCTTCGCCTAATTTTCAAAATCTATTACAAACATTTAACCACACGAAATGACTAAAGCGACGCATAGCGACGTCGACGTTGCACAAAGTATGTATTGACCACTTCCAATAAATAAAAAAAAAAAACAAGGAGACGAATATAATAATAAAAAAAAGAAACCCTTAAAAAAATGTCCCATACACATTAGCAGAGCAAGGTTTCGATCCTCGGACCTCTGGGTTATGGGCCCAGCACGCTTCCACTGCGCCACTCTGCTTCGATTCGCTCGCTTGCCAAATGCCTTATCTAAGGCACAACCCTTATGGATGGTACTTTGGTTTGAGTCTTCGATAAAAAACAATTTTTTTTTTGTCTATATATAATAACAATAAAAACTTGTTTTTTTTTTCAAATTAATAATAAATGTTTAATTATAAATAAGTTAAATTGTTAAAAAAAAAATAACTTTTTCTAACAAACAAATAAAAAAAAATAAAAAAAGGAACTCTCAAGATTTCCATACACATTAGCAGAGCAAGGTTTCGATCCTCGGACCTCTGGGTTATGGGCCCAGCACGCTTCCACTGCGCCACTCTGCTGCATACTTTATAGTTGGCAAATTGCCTTGCTCGGAATTATCATTTTTTTTTTAGAAACGAATTCTCTTATTTAATCTTCCTATGATAAATAAAATATGCATACGATTCATAGAAGATATTTTCATTTATTTTGTATATTATTTTAAATTTTAATTGAATTTGTTAGCAAGTTTTACCTATTTTATATCAGTCAGTTTATTTAAGTCCAATATGCATACGAACTGAACTGACTGCATATGTACTATAAGTATCTCATCGACCATCATTTAAGCTTTTTGCCGTGTTCAACCACTGCAGCCATCGTTGGCTGTGTATAAATCGAGAGGACCGACCATGTGTGGTGTCTATTTAATTACAATTGTCGCCGCAATCCGTGTCCATATACACGATCCAGAGAGAGAGAGAGAGAGAGAGAGAGAAAGGGAGACTGCAACAGCGGCGGCAATCGCTGCAATTAACGCCGGCTCTGCGACTGGGAGCAGCTGGAGGCCAGTTGGGCCTACCACCATGCCTAGGACCACCACCTTATCGACATCGGCCCGGCACATTTTGTACGATTATTTTACGCTCAATTATTGTTAAATATTTTACAAAAAGCGGATATTTATATTTACGCGTTCCCCAAATGGCGCTGTCTCCACAGATTGTCTGGTGTATTGGAGTGGTGTCATGTTCATGTTGCGGTATCGGGGGTGTCCTAATGAGATTGCAATTATTTGGCCATAAATTTTTATTATTCGAGCTTTAAAATGCAATGGCACATTTTTACACACACACACACACACACGCACACACAGTTAGTTCAATGTTTTTTAATCCTCAAAAATACGCGTTAAGATTGCACTGACATCGTTTAATTTCAAATTATGTATATTTTAATTAATTGGCCAGTTATGCTGAGTGGACATAATAATTAAATATTTAATTTATGGGTTTGTGTTGAATGGACTACAGATCTAATTAAGCTTGCATGCCGTTGTCAGATGGTTAAAGGCAGTGACAAATTAATGAACAACAAAAAATGTAAAATTTTCCAAAAAAAAAACTTTTCAAAATATTTGCAGACTTCGCACATAACTGTTAACGAGGCCACATGTGCTGGTTCCCCCACCCCACGCA
This sequence comes from Zaprionus tsacasi, assembly GCA_018904105.1. Classification (NCBI taxonomy): domain Eukaryota; kingdom Metazoa; phylum Arthropoda; class Insecta; order Diptera; family Drosophilidae; genus Zaprionus; species Zaprionus tsacasi. The sequence continues at coordinate 9,972 of JAEIFR010000610.1, read as the reverse complement.
CTACCTTCCAGCTGGCAGACATTTTGGTTAGCACGAACGAAAATTAAAGCATACTTTTGGGCGGCATCTTTAAAAGAGCATTGCCTACTTTTAGGCTGCTGTGTGAAAAACATCAGCAAAGCGTGCGACAGACTCACCAAATATTGAACGTGATTGGCTGCGAATATTGAAATACCTATAAGACTACTGCAGTCCTTTTCCCCCTGTAACTATGATAGAGTAATAGTTGCATAGGCCTACTCTGTCATGGTTAATGGAAAATCAATTTAGTTTAAACATAGAACATAAAATTATATTATAAATACAAATAAAGTCTTTCTATTGGGCTATAAATAAATTGAAAATACTTTAAAAAATAGTCTGTAAAGTGTATTGCAGTTTTCACATGGCCAAAATAGTTTTTTCGGCTTTGTTTGTCTTTGGGTTTTCGGCTACTCTCGGGCGTACATTGTTGTTTACCTTTGCCGTTCGGGCTTCTCTGGAGCTCGTGAATTTATTGCAATCACGCACAGGATTTGTCGCTCTGGTATGCAGATCCTAAAAACAATATACACAAAAAAAATGGCGCACAGTGACCGCAAAATGCTGTAACTATGCACAAGCTGTTCCACAGTGAAAAACTCACGGCGCATTAAATTTAAACTAATTGCCGGACATTTGTAATGGCTGCCACTGCGTCAAATGTTTTAATTGCGGTGCGGGTAATTTTAAAACAGCAACAAGGAGGCTGCAACAACAACAACAACAGCAACATTTAAACAGGAACAACAACAGTGGGACAGACGCGCAGCCGCTGCATTTACAAATTATTGGCAGACTTCAAAAAGCCAATGCGCCAAAAAAAAAAATATAAATAAAAAATAAAATTAATTTGGGGTCGGGGTATGTGTTTGCGGCAATTAATTTAAACACACGGCTTTAGCTTTGCCGTATTTGTGGTTGACCTCAGCGAGAACTCAACCCATTACTTCCCTGCCTGCGTATTTCCATGTTTATGGCTCAATTTTCTCAACTTTAGTGCAAATGATTTTTCCGGCAATAACCGTAAATAGAGCTTATGCAATTATATATCGAATTGGGGTGAAAAGTTAAAAGGACATCTAGAAATTATACATTTATAACATTAACTATGTCTTGTTAAAATATAATTATAATTCGGAATAAAGTTCGCAATGAGTTTGTATTTTTAAATTAATTGTTTAAATTTACAAACATAAAAATCGCTCTAAAAATAATTGATTTCCAAAGCAACTTAGACAATAAACAATCAATTCATTAAAATTATTTCTAGAGCTACATAAATAATCTGAAACATCTACCCTTAGACCTTTTCATACAGTATATCAACAAAAGATTTTGTAATTTTCAAAGTCGTTCGATAAATAGCTGGGAAAGAGACAATATAATATTATAGCTTATTTTTAATAAGAAAATATTGTGGAATTTGAGATTGTATTATTAGAGAATCTAACCAAAAACCTCTAAATTAGTTAAGATTTGTGAACCCTTAGCTCACTTTTACTTTGGCTTTGTTTTGCCATAGAGTTGCTCTGGAGTAGGGATGTCGCTGACAAAGAAGTTTGCCGGTATAAAATGGAATATCTTTTTCAGCACATCAAGCAGAATATCCTCGATGGTCTGTGTGATCACCGAGTAGAGAGCATCGGCCAACATGCGCCAGTTGTCGTTGAAGAACTTGTTGGTGCTATCCTCTGCAAGGCAAGAAAATGTATTTTATTATTTTATTTTTTATTTGTATTATTTTATTACTCACCCAATTGTTTGTTGCCATTGAATAAATTGGAAAAATACGATTTGAGACCATCCATTTTAAAGTCAACGCGACAGCTGGTCACATTGTAAAAGGTGAATCCGCCCTTGGCATAGAGACGCGTCTTTGTGTGCATTGTGACGGTCATGTTGTCTAGCCCGAAGATGGCATCAGTAGAGTAATTAAAAATTAAATGAGTTGCTTCTTACCTGCGTCCAGAAACACCTGGCCACGCCCGTTTAAAGGTATGAGTAAAATACGTCCAAATAAACTGTAATCACCTTGAAGCTTCATCACTGGCAGCGTGAAGGTTGTCTTCCAGCTGTAATCCTTCTTGAAAACACTGCCCGATGCAAAGCCGTAATGCAATTAGTTAAAGCTAGTACTTCCCTGACCACGCCCACGCCCACTTACATGCTCTCCAACACATTAGTGTGACCAAATCCAATGATTTTCACATTGGCCAACTCGACTTTCAGATTAATCGCATTACTGTTGCCCTGCGATATGCGGATGCGGTTCAAGTGGAACGGATCGAAGCTTTTGATACTGGTCAGACCAGGTATGCCTGCAAGTGAGTGAATAGGGATGATTAGGATATATACATGCTATTAAAAGGTAACTCACCATCGTTCAGCTTGTCGAAGAGCTGCTGTATGCTCTGCGTGGAACAATTCACAAAGTTCTTCTCGGCTATTTTACATTGTTTAATGTAATCTGCTGCGGTTCGATTAGAATTTGGATTTCGAGTTTCAATTGATTTGAATTTCAAAATAAAGACACACATAAATGCAGAAAAACAAATCCGGTTTAGTGGTGCAATATTTGGCAAAAGAAACCTGCGCAAAGTGGGTTAGTTACAGTTACAGCGTGTGCATTGTTTTTGGGTTAGTGTAGTGTTTAGAATTATATAGAGGTATATGTATGAAGAGCTAGTTAATTTACAAGCTTATATCATCTGCCTAACCGATAGCAAAGCGTCTGCCAAAACTTATACGCTTGCTAATTGATGCTACGCAATCTACTTGACACTTACGAGGCTCCGTCAGAAATCCATCATCACTGTGCACCCTCGGTAAGATTATGGCCAGCAGCAGCCAAACAATATGACGAACGAACTGCTTCATCACTAACGATTGTTATCGATTACTCAGGCACGACTAGCTGCGGCAAGCTATGAATGAAAACTGAATGAAACGCGCGAAAAAATATTTTACAATTTTCATATTTTTGTCTTGCCGCCTGTGGAAAACTTGATTTGAGCGCGGCTTGGAAAATTTCGCAACGTCGTTGCGGCGTCGTCTCAGCCGGCATCATTGCACATTGCCTCTCAGTTGCAGACTCGATTGGTCGATTGGTCGATTAGTCGCACAGCTGAACAGCTGTGGTCAGTGTGCCATCGAAAGAGAGTGTGAGAGAGAGAGGCAGGGAGGGAGAGAGAACAGTTGCTGTGCTGGCGCTACCATTTCGTCATCGATCACTCGTCGATTTTCTTGTTTTCGGTGGGGAAATAAATACTCCACCAACACTCCATAGCCAATAAAATTTACAGCTATCCGCCGCATGTTGACACTCGGCGGCAGCGTTTCTGATTGCGACATCGCAATTGATTCTGCGATTGCATTTAAAACCAATGGCCAAGTTGGGACGCCCGCTTGAAGGTTGTTGCTCTGTCCGCTCTGCGACTTATCGATTTCTCGATTTCTCCGGGCTTGAACTTGATGAATCGACACTTTTTGAGTGCAAGAATATGACAGATATTTTTTAAAATAGAAACTAACAAAGCTTTATTTGGTTCTTTTAAGATTATAAATTGATCAAAGTGCCCAAGAAAACCTTTATAAATTGTAGCTCGAAGAATCTTTAAAAATCGCCTAATCTTTTTCTAGAGTGTTTTGCCAAAACACGTAGTAGACACAAAACTTGGAACAATAAATAAAGCAACATTCGGAACGTGGACAAAAAGCGAATGCAACCCGCAGGTCAACAAGCGCTGCAGCTGTCCGCTAGGCGTATTAGTGTCCTTCAAGTGGCTTCTTAGTGCCTACGGCAAGGAAACCACAGAGCACAAACAAACGACTTCAACTTAGTCACAGACATTGTGGGAAGTGCAACAAAAACTAAGGTTGCATACATGCCCAGCCCCATATATCAGGATAGACGTCATGCTCCCACCACCACTAGCTTGCTCCCAATCAGTGGCAGCTCCAACAAGAGTCATTTCTCGACCTTTTGCGTGTACATTTTTTTCTCCAACACAAAGCAATACATAAGTGCGGGCTCCTCATGCACTCCCACGTCCAGCACGTAGCTGGCAACTCTGGTATCTCTTATCGTCGCTCGCATCGTCGCTTTTTGTGCACTTTTCAATGGGAACCACCCCCTATTCTCGGCCTGCTAAATATTTCTTATTGCGTTGCCTGCTCTAAGCGGATTTTTCAATTACCAAAAAGTTGAGTGCATTTATTTATTTCTTCAGGGCAATTACGAAAATTAAATAATTTGCCAAAGTGAAGTCTCAAAGAAATATGAAAGTTAATCACATTTGCAATAGAGTTGCCAGAGCTGCAGTTAAATGAATTATTTAAGCAGCACGTAAACAGTGTGTACACATATTATTTCATATATTTAAAATTAGCTGGTAACCTCAAACATAGCGATGTGGCAGCACTAATTGTAATCGTTATTGATTATAGTAATATAAGGCAGTGGCAATTATACCGTATAGGAATTAGGTTCCTCTTAAATGTAATATCAGAGCATACCTTTCCTTTGGGTGACCCAAAAGTTCCTCAAAATTCTTAAGTAAAGCAATTTTCGCATCGTGATAATAATTTGCCTAACGAAGCAGACAATAGGCGGCAGGGTGGCAGCCCTAAGACATTATTAAGTTCTAAAACAATGAGCAGAGAATTAAAAATAATTATCTGGGGCTTCAAATCACAATGAACCGACACCTTTTCGGGTCGTGGCAGAGGAGAAGCAGCCACATACACACACTAGAGACCATTAAAAAATATGCGCATGTTAATTTAAATAAAGTGCGGAAACAAACAGAATAAACAAAGGGGAGGTCGGGACAGGGCGGGCAACGAGGCAAACAAAAGCGCAACCGGTCAGGGAGGAGGGTAGCGAGCAGCAGGAAGGGACAGGGAAGTAGGACAGGGACACAACCAGAGCAAATATTAATCCGCAAAAAGGAATTGTCACAAATTGTGTGCTGGCCAAGCTGGCTGAGGTGGCTGGAACTGAGGCAACTGCCCGCTGGGCAAACAACAGCTGCAGCAGAAGCTGGAGAACAAAAAAAAGGCAAAAGGACTGTCCTTTTGTAGGTAGGACTTAGCGGAAGGGTAAATGTTAGGCAAGGGGGAGAAGCGAAGGGAGGGTTCGCTCTTCTAACCTTGCCGGGGCACACTGATTGTTTCAAATCGCAAGTTTGGCTTACCTTTTTGGGAATTAATTTGGCAAATAAACGCTGACAAAATGCAGGCAACTGGACAAGGACAAAGCTGGAAGCTGGAAGCTAGATTCGGGTGCGGATTCGGGTCTGGCTACGCGGCGGCCCATGCAATGGCCAACTAATAGGATTTTGATGATAGTTGCTTGGTCTGCATTCCCATCTTCCCACCTCGGTAGTCTCTCTCTCTCTTACACTTTGACCCCTCAGGCGTTTTCTGGCCGTTCTGGCCATAATCAATTTTTGGCCAGGTTTTTTCTGTTCTCTCTCTCTCTCTCGCTCTGTCTGTTTTCTGTTGCCTTGGCTTGGCTTGGCCCTCGCTCTCGGATGATTGTACCCTGTGACCCATGAAATGAGTTTTGCAATGTGTTTGTGTGTGTGTGTCAGTCTCTCTGTCTGTCTGCCTGTCTGTAAGAGGGGCGTGCAGGGGGCAAGGATGTTGGCCAAATGAAATTACCAACACATTCAATGGAGAAAGGGCTGCCGCTGAGCCGCAAAGCCAAAGCCAAAAGCTGCACCGCATTTCGTATTCATAGCGTTCCCTCTTTCTCTCTCCCGCTCTCTCTCCCTGAGCCTTTATCTCTCAATGCGGTTTTTGTGTGTGGCAGCATTATAATTAATTTCAGTGGCCCAAATATGTAAATTTGATAACGGGCTGAAACAAAAATAAATGCATAAATATTACGCATACGCAGCGTATTCACCAACTCTATCTGGACGACTTCTAAGCCGCTTAAATTGACTGGTTTCGAGACGAAACGAGCAATAGCAGAAACTGCTGGCACATGTGAACACCCTGTGACCACCCAGGGTTGCCCTGCTGTCACCCGCTGGTAACCCTGTCACCCCACATGCTCTGCACGCTGCAGTTCATCAACGCGCAACTTTGGCGGCTGCCTGCCTCGTTACGAGAGCGAAACTTTTGTTTCCCGCTTCCATTTTTTTTGTGCGACTTTTTGACTTCAAATTTTGCAACAATTTTGCTTTGCTGCGTACTGCGCCTGAACAGAACAGAACAACTCTGGCACGGGGGGATTGCGACTAATCGCAGCACACAAAGTTGACCCCCTGCCGCATTGCATACTTTCGGGGATATTTTAATTAGTGCCAGCGTTGCCAGTTAGGCTAATTAAGCTGCGTTTCTCTGGCTTCGCAAGATGACCATGCACAGTGGTCGGCATGAAAGTTTTCTATTAAAAAATTAGAAATTTTTTTTGTTTTTTGTTTTTTACTTTGCTTTACTGGCCACTAGTTTTACGATTCTTACAATTCTAATTCTTTAACGAACATGCCTTAAGAATTTTAAATTGATAATTCTTTTACATATAAGTATTTTTGGCCGCTCTCCCATATAAGCCCGTCCACTGTGCCATGGGGGGAAATAATATGCATACTATATGTATATTTAAAATAACAATGATTCTCTATGCTGATCAAAATTAAAGACTGTCTGTCAAGTCTAACAAGTTTGTAAGTTAAAACTGATATATAAGTTTGCTGGCTAGACGGAGAAAGAGAAACCCAACAAGCGGAGCCAAGCACTACTTGGGTAAGTCTTGGCAAAGAAAACCTATTAGAGTTGTGTGTGTGTGTCATATGAAACCGTCAAGTCGAGCCTGAACTGAAACTATAAATTTCAATAGAGTAAAGTTTAGAATAAACAGCAAAAACAGCTTAAACACACACACACACTTACACACAGGCAGGGCAGGGCAGGACAGCAGCCATTTGAGCTGCATATGCGCTGGCAAACAAACCAAAGTCATCAACGCCTGCAGTTGGCTCTGTGCCTCATCCTTGGCAAATAATTTGAAAAATCAACACAGTCACATTCAAACGATGCGCCGATGTTGCCTCAAGACGACAATTTGCGCTGAAAAGTAGACTGCAAATTGCGCCAAAGTTGATGTTGCGCATACGCCCCGCATTCAAGTTGTTGTTGGCCTTGAAACTGTCGTAGAAGTCAGATTTAGAAAACATACTTTTGCCATTTTCGAAAATCACACTGAACCGGCGTTTTGCCGTCTCGTTGTTGTGTTAGTATGTACTGTGCGCCCGTTTGTGTATTTTGTTGCTACTTGAGCACTGAAGTGAATGAAAGGCTTTCCAGGCCTGATGCGTAGTGCAGGAGGAAGGATCTGATAGAGTGGGGGTGGGGTACGAGAATCCGCTTGCCTGTTGTTTATTTATCGCAGCGTGTGCGTCGTTTTTACCCTAAGTCCGTGTCGCCTTCAAGCTGAAGTGTGTTTGCCAATTGAAATGCTAGACAAAGTATCTATAGACCCTCACGATGATGATGTTGATGTCTGTGCCGAGATAGATATATAGATGGATAGACAGTGTCAGGACGGGGAGAGCAAGCATTGGCATTGGCATTGGGCAACCACAGCCACAGACACCGTATCGATGGGTCTGGCTCGGTTTAAGGATGGTTTATTCTGCGGCTTTAAGGTGACGCGTTGCGCTTTTCAAGGGTGCTCTGGGATTTTTTTATTCACAAGGTGAAAGTTTCAAGTGAATTGAATTTCATTTAAATTGTGTTGCACTGCAATAAAGTCGAGTTAACAGAGTTTACCCAGCAATTTATAATGAATGAAAACTTTGTAATCAATTGAAAACATTTACATTTGCACTCTTCCTTTTTTCCCATTGATCTGCGACAACCCTGCGAAATTGAGCTGCACCTGAGGCGATGTGGCAGCACTCAAGCGTTGCCATTCGCGTTTTCCTACCTTTTGCTCCATATTCATATTCATTCCCAATCGTGGCAACTTTGCTGATTTTGCCAAAAATAAAATAATAATTAAAGTTTCGGCGAAATGGAATAAATGAGTGTGTGAATGAGTGCATGAATGAGCGATTGACTGTATTATTATTATGCAGTCTGCAGTTCAAATGCGCATAAATGCCAAATGGAAATATTGAACAGCGACAGAGACAGCAGCAGCAGCATCAGCCGTACAAAATTTACTTTGGGAAACTGGTGAAAATTTTGTGCTGAGCGCGTGAAAATTAATTAAAATATTCCTGTAACTGCCAAACGCCGCCGGAGCATAACTGAATTTTAATTGAACGCAATCAATGCGAATTTATGGAGTCCGTTAACCCCTCGCACAGCTCAACACCCAAACACCTTCTCCCACCTCCTTCTTCACTGACAGTTAAGCAGTTTGTCGGTCCTCTAAAGCCCTCTGCAATCGGTGTTAATTTGTCTGCGAGAAAATATTAAATGGAAAAATCAACTTTACCTTTCGCTGCTATTCAAAAGGAACTGCCTGCTGTCTGTGTGTGTGAAGGTACAAGTAGAACAACGCTTTGTCGATAGATAGCGGCAATGAAAGCGTAATTAAATTTAAGGAATTTCATCAGGGCAGTCCCATTTTGAGCTAGAGCCGTGGCCGCCTGAATTTTCAATTTGCATAGGCAAGTGGGGTGAAAATAATTTGCTATTTGAAGATCTGGCAACATTGAACTTGGCAAACACAGCATAATTATTTGCATCATACCACTAAGCAGAGAACACATAGAGGTCTCAAATAGCGTTAACATGGCTGCCAACGCTATGTCAAGTTTCAGATACCATCGGGTGTCGCTTGCGCTCGGCTCCCTGTCGGTACGCGACACGAGGATCAAGTCCGAAAACACAGCGAGATCAATTCAGTCGGACAACGACTGCGGAACGATGAGCATGGGTGTATTTTGATGCGCTTGTACCGTCGTTTCAATGTATGCGTTATGTATGCACAGGCTCACATATGAAAGTATGTGTAGCTTCGACAGCGTTTGCCTTTGCTTTATTCCTTAATTTGCAGCGTTGCCAATCTTCACTAGCTTGCTCGAATGTCAATTTGGGCAGCTCGCTCGATTTTCGATTTTGGTTGCGAGCTGGCTGCCCTTCTTATGACTAAGTACTTGTAAATTTCTAGGCAGAATGCGCAAACTAGGCACTTTTTGTTGAAAATATGCATTAGGGTATTGTGGCCGGCGATCTAACAGCGATTTTGCACTTCCAATACAAGGCAAAGCTGGTGTAACGCCAAGCGAGCGATCAGGAGCTCAGCATAAAAGGGAAGTTCCTCTAAGTTCTAACGCTGAACGAAGAAAATGTACCAGGCAAAGCCAAAGCAAAACGAGAGATAATAGAAAACAAAAACGAAACAACAAGCGCGAATGTCCCAGTCACTTGCTCAGACAACAACAACATGTTTCGGGATGCACACACACAAATATAAGTGTGCATGCATGCAAAAGTCAAAAGTATGCGTAGCTTAGCTTAGCTTCAGCTGTCGGAGTGAAATGCACGATGGGATATATTGTTGCTCTCTTGCTCGCGCAATTCATTCGGTTTGCATAATGTGAGATACACGATGGGATCTTTCTATTGGGTGCTCACTCTTCCATTGTTATTCTGTATTCGCACAATTCGTTTGGCCTTGAATTGTTTTGCTTGTGTTTTCGGAATTGATCCTCGTGTCGCGTACCGACAGGGAGCCGAGCGCAAGCGACACCCGATGGTATCTGAAACTTGACATAGCGTTGGCAGCCATGTTAACGCTATTTGAGACCTCTATGTGTTCTCTGCTTAGTGTTTACATTCTTCAGCTAATAGTATGCAATGTCTATATTATATGCAAGGACATTGCTATCGCGTTTAATCGATAAATAGTATTTTTAATTATCGTAATCTGATTACTTTCATACATCAACACTGGTAGCTTTTTTAATACAAATTTAGGCTAAATTA